>JAAGEH010000293.1:27432556-27654488 GCA_011751065.1 Lasiurus cinereus | reverse complement strand
TATATATATATATATATATATATATATATATATATATAGTTTTAAAATATAAATTCTCTACTTGCTTTTCAAAGAATAATCATAATAAAAGAGATAAAAATATAAGCCACCAACTTACAGGGCGAACTGACTGCCCCTGGCAAAAGGGTTGGAGCAGTCAAGTGGCGGAGGAATGGGCTGAGACACCTTCCCTGAAGAGGGGGAGGGGAAGAAAAAGGGAAAGAAACAAAAGCAAGGAGGTGAACACAACGTTTACCTGTAACTGCTGCCACCTTATAATTTCTAACTGTGAGCCAGATTTCACAGATGTGTTAAAAAAAAAAAAAAAGTAAGATGATTTTTTTTTTCCGAACTTGAAACAAATCATTTTCGGCTTGTAGAATACTAAGCCACAAATTAAGTGTAAGGGGCACTTTGCTATTTCCCGGGGGAAATCCATCGACTTCCTAAAAAGCAATCCTGGAAGCAATATCAAGTGATGTGAAATGCCAAGTCACTGTCTATGGGAAGGCTCTTTGTTTGCCTAGTCTAAAGGAAGCAAGTCATTTATTTCCTTGCACACACAGTCTAGGGGTGACAGGCACAGGCTGTCCAGGGGAATGGGATTTTAAGCCACTAACGTCAAAGTCTGGGTGGACAGACATCTCTGCCTCGAAGCAGATCAGGGCACCCCCTGGGAAAGAGGCGTCAGGAATACCTGGACATTCCGAATAAACCAGGCCAAGCCTCTCATCCAGTGAGAGAGGAGTCCGCCACCCTCGCGGCCTCCCACAGCACCCAGGGCACCAACATCTCCAGCAACTAAGAGCTTCCCAAGATGCCGCCATCCCAAGCGTGGGAGCTGCCTGCAGAAAAGGCGGTCTTCCTTCTCCTGGGAAATCTGTAGAGGAAGCTGAAAACAATGCCCAATGTTACTTAAAAGAGATTTTCTTCCTTGGCAAGGAACTTAACAGGATTACTTGTCAAGGACCTGCCCCTTCGCTTCCAGTGGAAGAAAACCTGTTTGGAGGGAACTACTTTATTGGGGAAAAATGACCCGGCAACATTTGAAATACCATGACCTATGAGGTAATGTCCTCCAAGGAGACTGAGCCAGCGATTCTTCACTGGCCATGAAGTCACCTATCACCTCGCTGGGTGTACAGGTAAGTAATAGCTCCAGATTGACTGACTGCAATGAATAATACCCGCCAAGTCATAAACATCAGCAGAAACCCAAGAAATCCAATTCTGCTGTATTGTTTTCTACCTGTCAGAGGCCACAGCTGTATTTACACACTGCCTACACATCAGCTTCTCGGCTGCTGTGTGTTTCCTCTGCCAGTTGGTTCTCCAGTGGCTGGGGTCACGTCGTTTCTGTGCAACAGAGCTACCGAGGTCGCAGATGTGATCACAAACATTTGGACTCCACTTTTCATGACCTGAGATAAGTGTAAGTTTTGGAAAAGAGCATCATCACCCTGGATCAAAACCAGCAGCCCATGCACTGCCTCCTTTTTAAGCCCTGAGCAGGGTTTTAATGGCCCCATGGCAGTATTGGGTTTATTAAAAGGGATCATAATCAGCATTTACTCAGATCTAACTATATTTCATACTGTACAGCTGGTATGCAGAGATAATGGATTAAAAAAACACCACTACATACTCAATGAAAACTAAATTTATAAAAGCTAAGGAAACAAAGAAAAATGCTATAAAGAGGAAATGGTGAGATTAATGCTGCGCAATTTCTGGTGGAGGAGTTTTTGATGTTTACAAAAAAGGAATATGGATCAGAAACCAAACATAGTTGCCTAAGAGACATTCAGTGATATACAGAAAGAAATGAGATTTCCAAAAGAAAAGTTTTATTTAATAATACATCATAGAAAATGTGGATTGGTAACTAGATCAATATCACTAAAATGTTCAGAGTATAAGCCCCAGTGTCCATCATTAAGAACTTTATAACCTATCTTGGCATAAGGGAAAGGTTAGAGAGGGCTATGGACTGAGTGTTTGTGTCTACCCCTTCCCGCCTGCCCTGCAAAAAAACACTTCTATATTGAAACCTTACCCCCTACTGTGAGATGGTGAGGAGACAGGGCCTTTGGGAGGGTGATCAGGATTAGATGAGGTCATGAGAGGGGAATTCTCACAAGTGGCATTAGTGTCCTTGTAAGAGTAGTGCAGCCAGCAGTCCGTGGAAGAGGGCTCTCACCAGAACCTGGCAACTCACCCTCCACAGCTGCGGGAAATAAATTTCTGTTGTTTATAAGCCACTCAATCAAAGTATTTTTGCTATATCAGCCTGCATTGACTAAGACAGATAGATAGGGAGGCAGGCAGAATGAGATTTGATATAGATATATAGGTACACATATACATACATGTAACTCCCAAATAACACTAAAAGGTAAATATTAACTAACACTAGAAGGCAATATTTTCCTATTGTCAAGCATCGGGTATAGACAGATAATGGTAGTATTTAGAATCTTCCTGTAGACAAGAGGACTAGAGAAAGCTTCCTGAAGGGGGAAACAAAATTAGACCCTGAAGATAGGTCAGATTTGTCTTGAGCAAAGAAGGAAGGGAGACATTTCAGGCAGAGGGAATCAAAGTATGAGCGACGCACACAAGGGCCGCTAGAGGATTAGGTTAGAAATGCACAGTTTCAGGGTCCCCCTCAAACCTAAGCATCACCCGGGGGTGGGGCCCTGCAGTGGGGCTTAACAAGCCCTCAGTGGGGTCCTGACATGAGCTCAAGTCCAAGATGCGCTCATGACTTCATGATAAATCTGGACCACAATATGCTTTCAAGTAAATCCTTTAAGAAATATAAAAACAAACCGTTGGTTGCCAGAGGAGAAGAGGGGGTTATGTTGGAGGACTGGGTGAAAAAAATGAAGGGATTTAGAAGTACAGATTGGTAGTTACACAACAGTCACAGGGACCTAAAGTACAGCATAGGGAATACAGTCAATAATATTGCAATAACTATGTATGGTGCCAGGTGGGTACTGGAAATATCAGGGGGAACACTTTGTAAAATATATGATTGCCTAAGCACTATGCTGTACACCTGGAACTATTATAAAACAATACTGACTTTCAACTGTAATTTAAATAGAGACATACAAATTTAAGAGAAATATGTGTCTATTTTATCTAACGCGCAGAAAAATTCAAGTTCTTGATTCCAGACTTCCTTCAACGTCTATTTTCCCCTCTTCATTTTTTGGCCTCTGTGTTGGAGTGCTTTTCATGACATTTTAAAATTTGTGTGAATGGGAAGCTGGGGAATTCACTCCTCATTTGATTTATGACCAAAAATATCAAACTCTTCATGTTTCAGGATGGACGTGCTGTGAATTGAGCACTGGCTATCCTGTGGCTCCTGTCCCTTTTCTACAGAACCACGATGGAAGGAGGAGGCCTGGCTACACTGTTCTCCACTGACCATGACAAACCCTCAATGAAATGAAAAATTAAGAGATCTGGTGTTTGCTTTAAACATACACATGTGTACTGAATTCCACCCGGGAGTATCCAGGATTATAGATTCCAGGTTCCTATGTACCTACTGTCACTGTTGCTAGGATTACTAACGAGAAAAGAATATATTCATTCAGGAAAAATGATAGTAGAAACGACAAGCATGTTTGAGTAACATATAATTTAAACCCACAACACGCAGTCTTCAACATGCATAGATGCTGTTTTGTTTTGTTTTGGGGGGAGGAGTGGGGGGAAGATTTCATCTGGAGAATGTGATTTCTACTTTGAATTTCACTTCGCTTTTCCATTAGATTTTCAAAGTCTTTGGATCATGCCAAATTTTAGCATATCAAGTTTCTCCAGCCCCTTTTAATACATAATAAGTTCCTAATGATTTCATGTGAATCCAGTAGTAACTATAAAAAGCCATGTAATGTGACGCACTTTCCAATTCCATTTAAAGCCCCAAAAATGCCTGCCTAGGGTTGAATGACATCATTATCTCTGAGTTATTTTAAGCAACCTTTATTATTTATTAATTTATTTTTTATCCTTACTTGACATGTTCACTGATTCAAGAGAGAGATGAGGGGTGAAGGATGGGGTTGAGAAAAGAAACACTGATGTGAGAGAGAAACAGTGAATGGCTGCCTCCCAACTGGGGACTGAACCTAGGTATATGCCCTGACCAAGAATCCAACCAAAAACCTTTCGGAGTATGGGATGATGCTCCAATTAGCTAAGCCACCCAGCATGGCTAAAAGTTGTGTGTGTATTTTAACTTTAAACATGGGATTAGTACACTCACGCTAAATTATAAAATGAATTTTGGGTGCAATTTTTGATTGAATATTCAAGTAAGGCTATGGAATTACTAGTGAAATTCCTTTTTATGTTTCTGAGCATTTGTTTGGAATTTGATGCTCTTTTGATGACCCTCTGCACCAGCAATCCACATTTACTCCACAGTCTGGTGAGCACAGAAAGACAGACCTTCATGTAATCACACCAGGTCCAAGGAATTGTGCTTGTATTAGTGTTGATTGTTCTAATATCCCTGAGCTGACCTATACATGTCTGGCATGAAACCAAACTGAGAAGATAAAATCAGATATTCCATCCATCAACTGTCAATTATACAGGGTACAATGGAGTAAATAGAGCAGAATGCTAGCTATAAATCCCTCAAAAATCCACACAACTAAAATATCCTTCCACTGATAGCTTCAACAGCCTATCGATCACAATCCACGCATTCTCATGTCTGCAGAAGTTTGCATAACCACTGGGAACAATAACACAACTCAAAACTGACATGAGTTGAACTTAAAAGAGATGGGAAACACCACCCATGCACCCCTTCCACACCCACCCCTTCCAGACCCGGAACACAGACGCTGCTCAGGAAAGGCCTTTGTAGGGACCTTTCTCCCTTTGGCAGCCCTGCTGATGAGAGAACAAAGGTTCTCAGATCTAACAGCTCCAGTACCCACTGGCCATGGAAGCTTCTAAACAAATCGCACCAAAAGGTCAAAGGGGGAAAAGGGGCCATATATAATACTTTCAATAATAAAGATTTTTTTTTAAAAAAAAAAAAGTCACACCAAATAAGCAGTGAAACTTACACAGCAGATGCCCAGTCCCCGTCAGTGACAAGATGGTTTCTGTCTGGTCCAAGAAGCCCCTGGACAGTGGCAGTCGTGGGAGACGGGGAGGAAAGTGAGTCCAGACTGCTGGTTGGGGTGTCCTCCTTGGAAGGGTTAGGGCTGTCACCTGTGGAGGAGAACAAAATAAGGTATCAACTTTCAAACAAATACTCGGGGGAGGGAAAAAAAAACCAACTCCACTAATAATTATACCATATCACCTGATTAATCAATCAAATTATACCCAGAATTACATTTACAAAGCAGCTTGAGAGTACTGGGTGTCCTGACTTTAAAGATTTTGTTAGTGTTTTTTCAATCAAAGATGCTTAAAACACATCATAGATAATACACAGGAGTGTTTTCCCCAGGAGACAATACAATGATCAAAATCAGGTCAAATGGAAGATGAAAGCCCTAATAGCGGTGACAGTGACTTCCTAATCTCTAAGGAGCACTGTTATAAATTACAAAAACAAGTCAGAGCAGCACACCAGCCCCACAAGGTCCAACCTCTCACTTCCTAGTCACCTGATAGTTCCTTTTTTTAAAATACGTTTTTATTGATTTTTTTGAGAGAGAAAGAAACATAGATGTGAGAGAGAAACAGCAATTGATTGCCCCAGTATACACCCCACCAAGAATAGAACTGGCAACCTGGGCATGTACCCTGACCGGGAATTGAACCAGCGACCTTTGGGTGCACAGGACATCTCTCAATTGAACCACACTGGCCAGGGTACCTGATGGTTCTTTAAGACATTGCCGGTTATCACTTAGCACTTAATAAATTTAAAAAACGTAAGGGACCTTGTCTTCTACGCTGGATTACAATTTAAAAGCCCAATTTATTAAAATCCCAAATACAGAGAAATTCCATTTCCCTGTGAACATTAGGGAGGATGTGATACAAGAATCGAGCCCAGGCAGTGAGACTCCAGAAGATGACATCAAACCAAAACTAAAAAAGGACTTCAAAAATGGGTTGCATGATTCATTCATTCACAGGGGACCATTTTGTGGAATATGTTTAGCATCATTTGTACACATTATGGTAGAAAATATAGAAGATGGAAAAGAGAGGCCCCCAAGAGCAGTGGTTTCCCTCTTGCTGTCACAATATCCCAGCTGCTACAGACACACATGTACAGCACCCATCAGGGCTTGAAACCTCCTCAAGCCAGATTGACACTTCCCTAAATATTAACTATTCTACTGCCTCATAGAGGTAACAACATTCTATCAAGATGGCCCTGATTTGGCATTTGTTTTATAGGTGATGGGTCTGGCCAACAAAGTGCAACATGGAAGCAGATAATATATAAGGTGGGAGTCCAAACCATAAGGCACAAAGAGCTTCTATAGCTGATCAAACCTTACATTTCTCCTCAGCCCTAAATCCTCAAAACAGAGCATGCAAGTTCCAGGAGCAACAAGGAACTTACTCTCAGAAAGCCATCTCAGACAGCTTTCACTTCTAGGAACAGGAAAACACATGAGAAATGTGGGGATCTGATTAAGCTAGATCCCAAGAAGATAATCTTGAAAATTGACTGTATGATATCATTCTTAACAGATGTACCATTAATAAGGCAGATTTTGCAGAGACCAGTTTGGCTCAGTGGATAGAGCGTCGGCTTGTGGACTGAAAGGTACCAGGTTTGATTCCAGTTGGGAGCATGTACCTTGCCTGGGGGCACATCTCCACAGTGGGGTGTGCAGGAGGCGGCTGATCGATGTCTCTCTCTCATCAATGTTTCTGACTTTCTATCTCTCTCCCTTCCTCTCTGTAAAAAAATCAATAAAATATATTTAAAAAAATAATAAGGCAAATATTTTTCAATAGATAGAATTACACGTATCTACACTAGTAAAAGAGAAATATGCAAATTGACCATCACTTCGTCATGCCCACCAGCAAATCAAGAGTGATTATGCAAATTAACCTCATCACCTCTGTGGGGGCTGACAGCAGGGAAGAGGCAGCTCCCAGCACTGCCTACTTGGCCATCACCATGGCAACCCAGGAGCAGGCAAGCACGGCCTACAGGCAGCACCCAGCAGAGCCTGCTTGGCAGTCACTGCAGTGTGGAACAGGCAGGCCCCACAGAGAACAGAGAACCATGGGGAGTGGGCCTAAGCCATCAGTAGAACATCCCCTGAAGGATCCCAGATTGGAGAGGATGCAGCTCAGGCTGAGGGACACCCCTCTCCCCTGCAAGAATTTCGTGCACTGGGCCTCTAGATAAATATCCAATTTGATATGTATGATATTTTGTTGTATTGATAACAAGTCTCAAAACTTCATATGTCAAATTTGTTGAAGGTGTTAACATCATAGATATTTTTACACTTAAATATGTCGAATTTCATGCCAAAAAAAAAAAAAGAGCATTTGCGGGAAGTTTTAATTCATTACTTTATTTTGAAGAAAAGTGCTGCTGAATATTTTGGGAAGCTTATGGTAACATGCTCCATCTCAAGTTACTTGTGAATGCTGGTTTAAATACTTTGAAAGTGATGATTTCAATGTGAAAGACAAAGAACATCCAGGTCAACCAAAAAAGCTTGAAGACCAACCATTACAAGCATTATTGGATGAAGACAAGTGTCACTTTCAAAAACAATTTGAAGAAAGATTAAACATTGATTAGCAAACAATTTCCAATCGTTTACAAGCAATGGGAAAGATTTTAAAGGAAAGAAAATGGGTGCCACATCAACTGAATGAAAGACAAATGGAAAACCGAAGTCACCAGTAAAATGTTGTTTCAACGGCAGAAACAAAAGTCTTTTTTGCATCAAACTGTGACTGGCGATGAAAAGAGGATTTATTTTGAGAATCCCAAATGCACAAAATCATGAGTTGATCCAGGTCAACCATCAACATCGACCATCAACATCTGAAACAAGGCCAAATCGCTTCAGAAAGAAGACAATGCTCTGCATTTGATAGATCAGGAAGGTATGATGTATTATGAACTTCTAAAACCAGGTGAAACCATTACTTCCTATCACTACCGATAACAAATAACCAATTTGAACCACACTTCGATCATGAAATGACCAGAATGTTCCAGAAGACACGTTGAGGTAATTTTGCTTCATGATGACACACCATCACACACTTCAAAGCCACTACAGATAGGTTAAAAAATCTTGCCTGGGAAGTATTAACCCACTCGCTGTATTCACCAGACCTTGCTTCTTCAGATTACCACTTATTCCAATCGATGGCACACTTTCTGAGCAGCACTTCAAAATGTACGAAGAAGTAGAAAATTGGGTTTCTGAATGGTTTGCCTCAAAATAAGAAAAGTTCTATTGGGACAGTATCCAAAAATTACCTGAAAGATGGGGAAAATGTGTAGCGAGCAATGGACACTACTTTGAATAAAGCACTTTTGATGTTTCTCTTGAAATTATTGTATTTTCTTTGATTACAAAATCCACTATTATTAGCCGATACACCTGGTATTTAACTCTGACCCAGTTTGCAACTAAGACTAAGGGAGAGAACCTTAGAAATGGAAATCTAGAAAAGCTGAATTCATGGAAGTAGATGAAGAAGGAACATTGAGCTCATTTGCAAAAAAAAGAACTAGATGAGCTTGAGTTATCCAGGCAACAGGGAAGAAGTAGCCTGTGTTTACTAGTGGGCTGTATCCCAGAACAAAAATAAATCAAAAGGAAGTTATAGTGGCCTATCAATGGGTTTAAACTTGGCCCTTCTGCATGCAGCTGAATGACTCTAATTAGCTAAACATGTTTGCAGTGGGGGGGCTTTAGATGATGGTGAAGGATGGAAGGAGGGATTCTTTTTTTTTTTTAATTAAATCTTTATTATTCAGATTATTACATTTGTTTTTCTTTTTTCCCCTCCATAGCACCCCTCCACCCAGCTCTCACCCTTCCCTCCCTCCCGTTGACCTCATCCATAGGTGTATGATTTCTGTCCAGTCTCTCCCTGTACACCCCTCACCCCTTCCCCCCTGAGAATTATCAGTCATGGGTGGGTCTGGAGCAGCAAGTCCTCCGCAGGCTCCGCCGTGAGTGACTCTTCAGTCCGCAGGCCGATGCTCTACCCACTGAGCACACCTCCTCCTGCTGCCACAGCGGCAGCACACACACGTGGGGGGGAGGGCAGGGGGCTGCGGGGTCGCAGGGGTTAAGGGAACCAGCACTGGCGCTTGCTCCTGCAGGTCCGGCCCGGCCCGGCCGGAGCCGTACCGGAAGCCCTGAGGGCAGGTGCCCTGGCGGCTCTAGAGCCGAGGACGCACCGCTCAGCCTCAGCCTCAGCGCGAGGGTCTCAGCCTCAGCCTCAGCACGAGGATCTCAGCGCCTCAGCCTCAGCACGAGGGTCTCAGCCTCAGCACGAGGGTCTCAGCCTCAGCACGAGGGTCTCAGCCTCAGCACGAGGGTCTCAGCGTCTCAGGGAAGGAGGGATTCTTTATGGGGACAGTTATGGGAAGATACCTGGACAATCACCATGCACAAGGCTCTGGGAAGGAAGCATTTTCTGAGCCTTTTCTTTCATGAGTGTGCTCTCAGGGAAGGTGTGAGATGTGGTCAGGCATAAGATGACTTGATGTCTGGGATCAGGTCTTCTCCCTGGTCTACGTCACCCCTAAAGCCTCACTCTGTCCCCATTCACAAATGTCAACACTGTCTATGGCCTGATTCCTTGTTCAGTGAAGTCACTTTTCTATGGCCCTTCACTACAAAAGTGTTTAGATAATCAGTCATTCAGCCCCATACAGAGGGGCCAAGTTCAAAACAAAAGAACTGAAACCCATTGAAGACACTATGACTTCCTTTTGACTTATTTTTATTCTGGGACACATTCCCCCCTACCTCCTAGAAACACAGGCTACTTCTTCCCTCATGCCTGGATAGCTCAAGTCCATCTCGCTCTTCTCTGCAAACGAGCCCAGGACTGTCAGGCCACTCACTGGTGTTCTTTGTCATGAGTAAAGGCTGTCTTCAACATTAAGAACATTCCAAACAGAAGCCTAGCATGGGGCCTAACGGAAACTCCTGAACATTTACCTGCACAACAGCTCCCACTTCAGGGCCTGGCTAGAAGAGGCAAAATAGGTTCAGATCTGAAGCAGACAGGATAACCTTAACATGAGTCAGACACACACACACAGCTTGCTGGCTCCGGAGGCTGGATGCCAGCCCTCAGCTCTCTGGGCCCCATTCCCTGACTGCAGGGCATGACAGAGCAAAAGCAGCAAACAAGGGCCTGGAACCAGCTTACTCCCTGCATCAATCCCACAGGGAGAAACCTGTCAATGAAAAGCAACTGTGGGGAACCGGAGAGCCAAGGTCTAATGTTACTTTCAAAAGACACCTGAACTGTGTTTACAAACAGATACCCCAGCTCTGTGGCTGGCAAATTGTGGCTTGCGAGCCACATGCAGCTCTTTGGCCCCTTGAGTGTGGCTCTTCCACAAAATACTAGGGCCTGGGCAAATCTATTTTAATGAAGTGGCATTAGAAGAAGTTTAAAGTTTTAAAAATTTGGCTCTCAAAAAAAATTTCAATCGTTGTACTGTTGATATTTGAGTTTGACTAATGAGTTTGCCGACTACTGCCCCAGCTCATCCACACTGCCCCCAACCCTCTCCCTCAGCCAAATGACACAGCATAAACTGTCATTCAACGGATTACATCCCATTCTATTAGAGTTTCTCTCTTCCTTCCCGCCATACAGTGGTGATCTGAACCCTCAGATGAAAACAACATTGGTAGAGGGGAAATATGTTTACACAAACTGATCAAATGTAGCGACACCTCCCCCTCCTTTCTGTGGGCAACAAAGGGCACATAATTCCTTTTGCCTTCACTATTCAGGAATGAGCTTATTTACTTGAGAATCATGGAACTCAGGGAACACCAAGACCAAGCACATCAACAGTAAATACTCACTCATGTGCATGTCTGAAACTTTAGTTCCCCAACACCAAAACACTACTTTTTACCTTGCATGAAAAGAAAATGATTTTTTTTTAAATTCTATGTTCAATGATTCCTGGAATGAAGATTTTATCTCCTGTGAAACTAACATGTACTTGAGAATTAAAGTCAAGATACTTTCATCACTTTTCACATTTCATTTGGGTGTCACACAACTTCTTAGGTGTCGCACTTTAACATTCTTCTACGGACAGAGTAATCAATCACCTGTGAGCAGCGAAGTTGTTCCAAGTAAGTGAACACAAATGGTGCTGACCGGCTTTCCTTATGAACAGATTCAAGATAAGAAAGTCACTGGAAGCAGAACTACCACTGTCGAGAAGAGAAAATGACCCTCATAATGTCCAGCTTAATTCCCGCCCTCTCCACAAAGCACCTGCACACCATCTTTCCTGCCTCTTCTCTCCTTTCTCACAACTGTAAGCAGAAATCAAGTTCGTATTTCACTGTCATCTAATTGTTTCCTGACCTGGATTTACATCCCCATTTCTATTATGAATTTTTTTGAGGATGGAGACCCTATTTCAATCTTGGTAATCCTTGAAGAACACAATACAGAGCCAAACAAAATGATTTTTTTTTAAAATTCTATGAAAATCACAAGTTTTCAGAAAATACCGACAGCAGACTCACTTCCTTGAGATATATCATGAACACAGAAAGCCAATGCCCATAGGAAGTAAGAAGTGAAAAAAAATCTACAAATCTCAAAATAATGTTAAAAAATCTGCACCCAGCTGCCAATTATCATCCTATCCCTGGTCAAGCCACACACATTTCTATATTCAATCAACAAACATTTACCGAGCTTCTACTTATGTACAAGGCATACCTCCGATGTTGAATTATAAAGGTGAAGAATCAGTCCCTAACCGAAGATGCTCGTAGCTTAGTGCAGAACACAATCAGATAAAGACAAACAAACAGAAGGTGGTGTATGTGGTAAGATGATTGTATCAAGCAGCTTTGAGATCCAAACAATGGAATTTCCAAACCTGCCCAAGGTGGGAGTGAAAGACGTGGTAGTCAGGCAACAAGAATAGGTTATCACTAACCTTTCAAGAAAAAAAAAATCATAAAGATAAACAATCCAATTAAAAAATGAGAAATGAACCTAAATAGATACTTTTTGAAACAGGACATAAGAAAGGCCAAGAGACATATGAAAACATGCTCAATGTCACTAATCATCCCAGAAATGCAAATCAAAATGACAATAAGGTACCATCTCACACCAGTCTGAACGGCTATCATCAACAAATCAACAAATGCCAAGTGTTGGGGAGGATGCGAAGAAAAAGGAACCCTCGTGCACTGCTGGTGGGAAGACAGACTGGTGCAGCCACTGTGGAAAACAGTATGGAGTTTCCTCAAAAAACTAAAAATGAACTCCCATTTGACCCAGTGATCCCACTTGTAGGAATATACCCCAAGAAACTAGAAACTCCAATCAGAAAGGCTATATGCACCCCTGTGTTCAAAGCAGCACAATTTACAATAGCTAAGATTTGGAAACAGCCTAAGTGCCCATTAGCAGATGAATGGACTAAGAAAACTGTGGTACATCTACACAATGGAATACTATGCTGCTATAAAAAGGAAAGAACTCCTAACTATTTACAACAGAATGGATGGACCTGGAGAGCATTATGCTAAGTGAAATAAGCCAGTCAGAGAAAGATAAATATCACATGATCTCACTCATTTGCAGAATGTAATAAATAACATAAATTGATGAACAAAAACAGATCCAGAGACAGAGAAGCATCAATCAGATGCTCAAACCTCAGAGGGAAGGTAGAGGAGGTAAGGGGAAGAGATCAACCAAAGAACTTGTATGCGTGCATATAAGTATAACCAATTTACACAGACACCAGCGAGGTAAGGACATGAGCAGGGGGATGGGAGGTAGGGGGATAAGGACACATATGTAATACCTTAATCAATAAAGAAAGAGAAAAAAAGAAGTCTTACAAATAAATGCTAAAAGAGGGGGAAAAAAAACCTTACAGAGAAAATATCAAGACTGGAAGCACAGAAATAAGCAGGTGGCAGTTTTCAGAGCTACAAGTACTGTAGTTGGATTTGACTCTAGAGAATAAGGTGAATAACCAGAGTATGAAGGAAGGTGAAGTTCTGAATGTACCAAGGTATCTGAATTTGTTCTACAGGCATTGGGAGGTTATTGCTGAGATAAAGCCAAGTAGTGATATGATCCAGAGAATGGATTCAAGAGGGATTCATGTAATGCAGTCATTAGAATTCTCTGAATAAAGGTGAAGGGAAAGGGGGAACCTAAGATGACTTTCAAATGTTTGACTTATGGAATAAAAATACTTGGTTCTGCACCAAAGCACCTAGGTGAACCTGGAGGAGGCAAAAGGGGTGGAAGGAAGATAGAAAGAAGGTAGGAGAGGAGAAGGCTGCAACTCATCAGACCCATGTTTACACACACATAACTCTCTGTCACAATGCGCCACAATTCTAAGAGCACAGACAAAACTAACACAGTCAGCAAATGCAACAACAAACCTACTCAGAGATTTAGCTTTGTACTATGTAGAACTGAAGTGGAACTGCCAACATCCAGGACCCAGAAGAAATAAATTGAAAGAAAGAAATATTTAAAGACATAATGACCAATTTATCAAAATTAAAGAAACTTCAAAGACCTCAATCCAAAGGATTCAGAGTGCCAAATGGGGAATAAAAAAAGAATCTTTTAAGATACATTTATGCAAAATTTTAAGAATCTTATATAATAAAAGGGCAATATGCAAATTGACTCTTACAGCAGAAATACCAGGAACAACTGGTCACTATGACATGCACTGACCACCAGGGAGCAGATGCTCAACACAGAAGCTGTCCCCCCGATGGACAGTGCACTTCCACAGGGGGAGCGCCACTGGCTCATAGCTGCCTAGTGCAACAGCGGTGGCAGGAACCTCTCCCACCTCCATGGGCAATGCTAAGGATGTCCCCCAAGGGGTCCCCACAGCTGAGGGACCATCCCCCGCCCAATGCACAAATTTTCATGCACTGGGCCTCTAATATTAAAAAAAAAAAAACACCTGAAAGAGCAGATCACATAAAACAAAACAAAACAGATTGACATTAACATTCTTAATAACATCAATGAATGAACAACAATATTGAAATAATATATTTAATGTATCAAAGAATCTTGAACACAGAACTATATATTCAATCTCACAATCAGATGTGAGGCCATAAAAAAATTATTACACCTAAATACCCAGGTTTGCACACAAAGAACTATATTGAACACACAAAGCAAAATAATGAGATGTTCAACAAACTTGATGTCTTTTTGTTGTCTTTTTTAAAAGTCTGGGGCAAAAGAAAAGGTAAAAACACAACCAAAATTATCCAAAACCCAAATTCTGGAAAATATCAACATGATGAGTGGACAGCCCAGAGAGAGATGACAGTGGAAAGAGAAATATAAATAATTTGGTTTAAGAAATCAACAGATAGGTCAGATTTCGCCTGGGATAAGAGGGAGGTGGATGTCTGAGGTGGTCTGAAAGCTGCGGCTGGCAGAGGCACCCACCAAACAGCCGGGGACCCAGAACACGGCTCTCAAACAGTGCAGAAACGCGGGCGGCGGATTCAGAGATCCACGTGGCACACGGAAAGTGCCTTGTGTGCTGTACCTGGTCGTGTTGTAGTTTGTGCCATTCAATCAACATAGGAGAGAGAACTACATAACCAGACACCCAGAGAAGAAAGACCATGGGCACAAAAAGAAACAGCCCACATAAGACAGAAAGGCAGGTTTCACCAGAAAAAGAAGTAAATGAAATAGAAGCTGAAATAAGCCTGCCAGAGAAAGAGTTCAGAGAAATGATCATAAGGAGGATGAAAAGAATGGAAGACAAAATCGAAAATCTGAGTAAGAGCCAAGAGGAAATGAAGAAGACCCAAGAGGAGATGAAGAAGCAGCAAGAAGAAATGCAGAAGAACCTAGAGGAGGTGCAGAATAAACAAGAAGAAATGAAAAATGACATCACTGCTATAAAGAACTCAATAGAAAGCATCAAAAGTAGACTAGAAGAAGCAGAGGACCGCATCAGTGAGCGAGAAGACACGGTAGAAAAAAATACCCAAGTACATCAGCTTCTAGAAAAAAAAGTTAAAAGCAACAGGAGAGCCTAAGGGAACTTTGGGATAACATGAAACAAAACAACATCCGCATAATTGGGGTTTCAGAAAGACTGGAAACTGAACAAGGATTAGAGAACGTATTTGAAGAAATAATGACAGAAAATTTCCCCTATACAGGAAAGAAAAAACCCACACAAATCCAAGAAGCTCACAGAGTCCCAAGCAAAATGAACCCCAACAAACCGACACCGAGGCACATTATAATTAAATTGGCAAACACCAACGACAAAGTAAGAATCTTAAAAGCAGCCAGAGAGAAACAGAAAGTTACCTACAAAGGAACCCCCATAAGACTAGCTACTGACTTCTCAACAGAAACTCGTCAGGCCAGAAGGGAATGGAATGAAATATACAAAGTCATGCAAAGGAAGGGTCTGAATCCAAGAATACTGTACCCTGCAAGACTCTCAATCAAAATTGAGGGTGAAATCAAAAGCTTCACAGACAAAAAAGGACTAAGGGAATATATTACCACCAAACCAGCAATGCAAGAAATGTTAAAAGGTCTGCTGTAATAAAAAGAAAGAGGAAGCGAAGAAGGAACTCGGGGGTAAGGACTAAAAATGGCAACAGATAAGTACTTATCAATAATAACTTTAAATGTAAACGGATTAAATGCTCCATTGAAAAGACATAAGGTAACCGATTGGATAAGAAAACATGATCCATATATCTGCTGTCTTCAAGAAACCCACCTTAGGAAAAGAGATGCACAGAGATTGAGGGTGAAGGGATGGAACATGGTATTTCAGGCAAATGGAAATGAAAAAAAAGCTGGGGTTGCAATACTTATATCTGACAAATTAGATCTCAAAGTGAAGGTCACAACAAGAGATAAAGAAGGCCACTTCATAATACTAAAGGGAACATCCAACAAGAAGAAATAACTCTGCTAGAAATATATGCACCCAATATAGGAGCACCTAAATACATAAAAAAACTCTTGGAGGATATTAAGGGAAAAATTGACAGCAATACAATCATAGTAGGAGACTTTAATACCCCACTGTCACCATTGGACAAATCCTCTAAACAAAAAATCAGCAAAGAAACATCAATCCTAAATGACTCACTAGAACAGATGGAATTAATTGACATCTTCAGAACATTTAACCCCAAAGCCATAGAATATACATTCTTCTCCAGTGCACATGGGTCATTTTCAAAGATAGATCATATGTTGGGTCATAAGAAAAGTCTCTTCAAATTCAAGAAGATAGAAATCATATCAAGCATTTTCTAAGACAACAGTGGCATAAAACTGGAAATCAACTATAATAAAAACAATAGAAAGAAATCAAACACATGGAGACTAAACAGCATGCTATTAAACAACGACTGGGTAACCAGAGAGATCAAGGAAGAAATAAAAAACATCATGGCAACAAATGATAATGACAACACAACAATACAAAATTTATGGGACACAGTGAAAGCAGTCTTGAGAGGGAAGTTCATAGCTCTACAAGCCTACTGCAAAAAACAGGAAACAATGCTAATAAAATACCTAAACCTACAACTCAAAGAGCTAGAACAAGAGCAACAAGAAAAACCCAGTGTACTCAGAAGGAAGGAAATAGTGAAGATCAGAGAGGAGATAAACAACTTGGAGACCAAAGAAACAATTCAAAAGATCAACAAAACAAAGAGCTGGTTCTTTGAAAGGATAAACAAGATTGATGGACCCCTAGCCAGGCTCACCAAGAAGCAAAGAGAGAAGGCCCAAATAAACAAAATCAGAAATGAAAGAGGAGAAATAACAATAGACCCTGTGGAAATACAAAGGATTGTTAAAAAATACTATGAACAACTCTATTCCAACAAATTGGACAACCTGCAAGAAATGGACATTTTCTTCCCAAAAATATAACCTCCCAAAACTCAATGAGGAGGAAGCCAAACATCTCAATAGTCCAATAACTATGGAAGAAATTGAAGCAGTAATCAAAAAGCTTCCAGCAAATAAAAGCCCAGATCCAGATGGCTACACAGGAGTTTTACCAAACATTCAAGGAAGAATTAAAACCTATCCTCCTCAGACTATTCAAAAACATTCAAGAAGAAGGAACACTTCCAAACACCTTCTATGAAGCCAGCATCACCCTAATACCAAAACCAGATAAAGACAGCATAATGAAAGAGAATTATAGGCCAATATCTCTCATGAACATAGATGCCAAAATCCTCAACAAAATTCTAGCAAACCGGCTCCAGCAGTACATCAGAAAGATCATACACCATGACCAAGCAGGATTCATCCCAGGAATGCAGGGATGGTACAATATCTGCAAATCAATAAATGTGATACATCACATAAACAAATTGAGAGATAAAAATCACATAGTCATATCAATTGATGCAGAAAAAGCATTTGACAAAATCCAATACCCTTTCTTGATAAAAACTCTCAGCAAAGTGGGAATAGAAGGATCATACCTCAACATCATAAAAGCCATATATGATAAACCCACAGCTAACATCATACTCAATGGGCAAAAACTAAAACCATTTCCCCTAAGAACAGGAACAAGACAGGGATGCCCACGCTCACCTCTCCTGTTCGACATAGTACTAGAAGTATTAGCCATTGCAATTAGACAACAAGAAGAAATAAAAGGCATCCAAATTGGAAAAGAAGAAGTAAAGCTGTCCTTATTTGCAGATGACATGATATTGTACATAAAAAACCCAAAGGACTCCATTCCAAAACTAATTGACTTAATTAATGAATTCAGCAACGTAGCAGCATACAAAATTAATGCTAAGAAGTCTGTGGCATTTCTATACACTAATAGTGAAATTATAGAAAGAGAAACTAAAAAAGCAATCCCATTTACCATCGCACCAAAAAAATTAAGATACCTAGGAATAAACCTAACTAAAGAGGTAAAAGACCTTTATGCAGAAAACTACAGGACACTGAAAAAAGAGATAGAGGAAGATGTTAACAGATGGAAGAGCATACCAGGCTCATGGATTGGGAGAATCAACATCATTAAAATGTCTATACTACCCAAAGCAATCTACAGATTCAACGCACTACCCATTAAAATACCAACGACATATTTCACAGAACTAGAAAGAATTCTTCATAGATTCATCTGGAACAAAAAAATACCACGGATAGCTACAGCAATTCTGAGAAGGAAGAATAAAGTAGGTGGGATCTCAATACCAGACTTCAAGCTATACTACAAAGCAACTGTTCTCAAAACAGCCTGGTACTGGCACAAGAACAGACATATAGACCAATGGAATAGAATAGAGAACCCAGATATCCACCCAAACCACTATGCTCAACTAATATTTGACAAAGGAGGCATGAACATTCAATGGAGCCAAGATAGCCTCTTCAATAAATGGTGTTGGGAAAATTGGACAGATACATGCAAAAAAATGAAACTGGACCACCAACTTACACCAAATACAAAAATAAACTCAAAATGGATACAGGACTTAAACATTAGAAGAAGGGAAACCATAAAAATACTAGAGGAATCCACAGGCAGCACAATCTCAGATATATGCCAAAAGAACTTCTTCACTGATACTGCTCCAAAGGCAATGGAAGCTAAAGGAAAAATAAACAAATGGGACTACATCAAAATAAAAAGCTTTTGCACAGCAAAAGAAACCATCAACAAAACAACAAGAAAGATCACTGTATGGGAGAACATATTTGCAAATGTTATCACTGATAAAGGTTCAATCTCCAAAATCTACAGCCAACTTATACAACTTAATAAAAGGAAGATAAACGATACAATAAAAAAATGGGCAACGGACCTAAATAGAACCTTTTCGAAAGACGACAGAAGGAAGGCCAAGAGACACATGAAAACATGTTCAAAGTCATTAATCATCCGAGAGATGCAAATCAAAACAACAATGCGATAACATCTTACACCTGTCAGAATGGCAATCATCAACAAATCAACAAAGGACAAGTGTTGGCGAGGATGCGGAGAAAAAGGAACCCTTGTGCACTGTTGGTGGGAATGCAGTCTGGTGCAGCCACTGTAGAGAACAGTATAGAGTTTCCTCAAAAAACTAAAAATGGATCTCCCATTTGACCATGTAATCCCACTCTTAGGAATTTATCCTAAGAAATTACAAACACCAATCAGAAAGAATTTATGCACCCCTATGTTCAGAGCAGCACAATTTACAAGAGCTACAATTTGGAAACAGCCTAGGTGCCGTCAGCAGATGAGTGGATCAGAAAACTGTGGTACATCTACACAATGGAATTCTATGCTGCCATTAAAAAGAAGGAATTCTTACCATTTGCAGCAACCTGGTTGGAACTGGAGAGCCTTATGCTTACTGAAATAAGCCAGTCAATGAAGGAGATCATTTGTGGATAATAAAGAACATTATAAACTGATGAACAAAAGGATAGATACAGAGACAGTAAAGCTTCAAACAGACTGTGAAATTACAGCAGGAAGATTAAAGTTAGGTGAGGTAGATAAGAGATCAATCAAAGGACTTGTTTGCATGCATATAAGCATAACCAATGAACATAGACACTGGGGGGTTGGGGTATACCAGGGAGGGAGGGGGGGCAATGCGGAGATACGTATAAAAAAATTAATAAAAATTTTTAAAAAAAGGAAAGAAAAATAAAAGAAATCAACAGATAAATGAGATTATAAATCCCCAAATAAGGGAAACCTTAGAAACAGTTCATATGTGATTGGAAATAGCAGAATCACATTTGCTTTTTTGAAGAGAAGGCAGGAAAGAAAAAATCAATCAAAATTCATTAAATAAACATAAAATGACAGAAATCCTAACATAATAGTAATTACAATATATATAAATGGATTTCACTCACCAATTAAACAAGCATTGACTCTCCAAACATATATTTTAAATCCAACAATATGTTAGCTACAAGAAACATGCTTAAAATAAAACTAAGATAGAAAAAACAAAAGAGATAGATATATACCAGGCAAATGTGAACCAAAGAAAGATAATGACCTTACTAATCTGCATGAGAGACAAAGAGAGTCATTTTATATTGATAAAAAGACAGGATGATCAAACAAGAAAAAAAGCACCTACAGGATACAGCCTCCTTGAGGAGAAACAGAAAATTCAACAATTTGTAATTAGAGATTTTAACACACTCCTCTCAGATACTGCTATGAGCTAGGAAAAAACGACAAGGTGTCTGTAATCAAAAATACAAAGCTGGTCCACTTTACACACATACCATACACCTAACACATCGAATATTTATGAAGGAAGACTAAAGTCTTAAAGAATTCCAAAGAATAAATATGCATACCAGACAAAACATTTTCAGGCCAAAATTGCAAAGTATTTAAAACCTATATACTTAGATGTTACATTTTCCATATGCTAAGTGTGGTTAAAAAGAAAATCACAAATTAAGAAAAAATTTATAACTCAGGACAATAAAAACATTTCTATCAAAATTTGTGAAACCCAAAAAAATAATACCAAAGAGAATTTTATAGCTCAAAAAGGAAACAGAAAACGTTCGGAATATTTTTATGCCACATTTAAACAGGCAAACTTCCTACGTAATAATAATAATCAAAAAAAGCATCACCATGACTGTTTAAATACTGAAATTAAATTCAATCAAGGTGAACTCTCAATAAAACTAAAATTTACTAAAATATATTTGATGTCTTTTTTATTTTAGTTTATTTACTCGACAGGGATTACTTGAATACTATAAATAATTATGCACAGGCTATTCCATAAAATAAAAAGCTAATACTCCTAACTATTATTTTTATTAGAGGCCCAATGCACAAAATTCTGCAAGGGGCTCAGCCCTCACATCTCTGGCCGGCTCTTGCAGCCCCGGCTTCATCCAGAAGGTTGTCTGGAAGGTTGTCCAGATGGTCATTCTGCTGTTCGGTCTAATTAGCAAATTAGCTCATTATTATAGAAGATTATCTATTGGTACGTAAGACTTTCTCCCAAATCACAGTGGACATTGATGAAAAAATGTGGTTTAATGTATAAAAACTCACCCTAAATACAGAGCAATAAATCACAAAACTAAACATCATCTACTTTACTTTTGAGGAGTAGCTTCAACTAAAATCAGATGGGCTTTGCCCAGCTGGCAGGGCTTGGTGGTTGCGGGGGTCATGGTTTGATTCTGACCAGGGCACATGCCTGGGTTATGGGTTTGATCCCCAGTGTGGGACGTGCAGGAGACAGCTGACCCATTATTCTCTCTCATCACTGATGTTTCTATCTCTCTCTCCCTCTCCCTTCCTCTCTGAAATCAACAAAATATACACTGAACAAATCGATAAGATAAATAAGTGAGATTTAAGAATCAGATGAGCTCTTAGCAGAAAGGGGCGAACAAAGCTGCTCTGATTAGGTAACTTCACCCCATTACCCTCTCCTCTTCTGCCTAGACTCAGGCTCCTGTCATTCTGTGTCTTCCATCCTTTAAATGGGGCTGACCAATGATAAGCAATAATGTCTTGCTTAGAGTAGTTAGTTCAGCTTCTCCTTTGTCCAAATGGCATGCCTGCTCTGATGCTGCTCTCTCCACTGGAGGGAAGGATATCCTTAAAGACAAGCATTCTCTGGGTAAAAGTCGAAGCAAGCAGACAGACTAACAGATCTGGGGACGAAATGGAAAGGAAGAGGTTTAAAACTGGGAGAAAATTATGAAATGCTGCAGTAGGAGCAGAGTTTTATTTGTTTGTTTTGCTAGCTTATATAAGCCTATTCAAAGCCTAACCTCTGAACTAAGCAGGAAACATTCATGCTGCCCTAGTTTTCACCACCATGTGGCAGATGTTCTGACATCAATAAAATTTCCTTCAAAACCATAGTGGTCTTTCCTCCAAATGTTACCTAGGACACAGGGGGTACTAAAATGGAAAGGGGTGTCTAGGATCAAGAACAATACTCCAAAATTCATACCATACATAGCCTGATGTACTTTCCTATAATGTAGCGTGAGTAGCTATATTTTACCATGTCAGAACTGATTCCTGATGCTGCACTGACAAGTGTAAATTAGAATGAGCCAACACTCATTTCTCCTCCCCTCAGCTCAAAATGCTGTTGAACTTGACATTGTAAATAAAACCAAGTGCTGAAGGGCCAATATGGAAATGATCTGTAAAAATAAAGCTAACTCTATCTAGAAGCTGGTGAGAAGCTCAGATATATGAAACAGTAGCAAGAAAACATGTCTCCACCCATTTCCTTTTTTTTTTCTTGTTTTTTGTTAATCCTTATCCAAGGATATTTTTCCATTGTTTGTTTTTTTGTTTGTTGTTGTTTTAATATATTTTGTTGATTTTTCACAGAGAGGAAGGGAGAGGGATAGAGAGCTAGAAACATCAATGAGATAGGAACATTGATCAGCTGCCTCCTGCACACCCCCTACTGGGGATGTGCCCACAACCAAGGTACATACATGCCCTTGACTGGAATCGAACCTGGGACCCTTCGGTCCACAGACCGATGCTCTATCCACTGAGCCAAACCAGTTAGGGCTGTTTGTTGTTTTTTTTTTAGAGAGAGCGGAGAGGGGGATAAACAGAGAGTGACACATCGATGTGAAGGAGACACATTGATTGGCTGCCTCCTGCACCTCCCGACCAGAATCAAACCTGGGCTCTCTCCACTGAGCAAAATCAGCTAGGACTCTGCTGATTTTCATAAAATCAACCTGACAAACAGATGGGGCCAACAATGGAATCTGATGGCTGATGGAGATCAAAGGCTATAGCTATTCATTCTTCAATGATCAGTGCATGGGAAGAGTAGCATGCACGAAGCAAGGCTGTCCCCCAGAATATGGTTAATATAGGTCAAAGTGGATTGCCTGGCTCATGAGAACTAAGACATCATAGAACTGTCAGACTAGATCAGAACAACCCATCTTTTAACAGGAATTCCACTTTTATCAAAGACACTCTAGTTGTACATGGCCTCACCCTTCCAACCCGTCTGCTTGCTTTCCTATGACGGGTGAAACTGATGTGGAGAGTGAAACATCCAAGCGTTCCACTTGATAGAGGAGCTGGGCTTCCAGAGCACCCTGCCACTCACTACTGCTCCAAAGGGAGGATCACAGTTGCGTCCCGTATGTTGTTTTTGCATCGTGTCCTTGGCACAGGCGTGCCATAATTATTAACTTACAGACACAGAGGTGGCCAGATGCCCGACTTTCCTGCAAGACTGAGGAAAATGGGGAATGGCCACACCCGAGCATCACAGAAGACAGCATGTCTTGCCTAGCTGGATTATCTCAGAGGCCTGCATCCAAGTAGGTCACTCCTTGGATACGGAAGAAAGGTGAACAGACTTGTTTCTTCACAACCTACTCTCATGCTTGGCTGGGCCAGAACCTCCTGGAGTTCATGACCTTCTCTGACTGGAAGCTGTGGTGTGCACGCACAATGGCTGGTGAACAGCACAGCAGCTTCTGAGCAGCAGCCCTGACAAAAGGTATGGTCAGATCCAAAGCTCAAGGGGCACCCAACCAGCCAAAAAAAATCCAGCACTCCCTTCACATCTCTCTATATGCAGTCGACTTGAACTCAAATGGCAATAACTTACTTTAAGATGCACTATCACCCTAGCAGTGTGGTCAATGGTTAGGGCCCTGGCCCACATACCAAAAGGTCCAGGCTTCAATTCCCTGCCAAGAGCACCTGAGTTTCAGATTTGCTTTCACCCGTGTTGGGGGCTCCTGTGGGACACAACAAATTGATATGGCTCTCTGCGCTCTCTCTCTCTCTCTCTCTCTCTCTCTCTCTCTCTCTCTCTCTCTCCTTTCCTCCTTGTCTTTCTCCCTCCTTCCCTTTCTCCCTCCTTCTCTCCCTGGCCCTTCCTTCCTCCATTCCATTCTCTCTGGAAAAGCAACAGAAAAAATATCCTCAGGTGAGGATTAACAAAACTAACAAAAAAGAGGCACTATCCATAGTGGCATTAAACAGGTGGTGGTATTAAAACAGGTAAGATCTATAGAAGAAAAGAAAAACGTCCTAAGTAAGACAAAAATTAAAGTTGATGTATTTTTAGGCCAAGTATCAATTCTTATCCTCAAAACATAGCCCAGAAGATTTACATCAGAGTATATTATACATTAGTTTCCCTTAAATGAAGAAGTATACATAGCAAGGGAAGGGGGAAGGGAGGGGAGAGAAGTTAGTTCCTTCCTTAAACTAATTAGAATAATAAAGATAGGTTAGGGAACTCAAAGTTTGACTTTAAAAGTGAACTTTTGAATTGCTAATGTAATTGGGTAGCTCTTTTTAAAGGGCAAACCCAACACTACCACTCAAAGGGAATTCTTTCCTTCCACAGAACAGTAGGTGGTAGACGATGACTATTTAAAAAAAAAACACAAACAGTCTAAATTCTTTGATCAGAAAATCATCCCTAAGTTTACATTAGGGAAAGGGGCAGGGGGTACAAGAAATTATTCCTGCCAAATGCCCATTAAGGAAAGAAAGCTAATTGTGTTTCTCAGCAGTGGGAGGTGCACAAGAGATAGATTATAATTGCCGAGTGGAAGGAAAGGTTCCTCAGGTCCCACTTAGCCCCATTCTCAGTTCCACTGCAAGTTAAAGCTATGTCATGCTGGGTGGGGGGCAAGATGTCCCAGTTCCTCACAGTCCATTTTGCGCTTGTCAAACAAGACGAATCGTAAGGAAACTAAGTAACAGGGAGATCCATGACAGGCAGTGGCTAGATGAGACTAATTGAATCAGATAATACAATTGCTCTAGCTGAAATCACAATTGCAAAAGGGAAATGTGACTCTCTGTGGAACCTCTCACCTCAATCGCAAAAGCACAAAAACAAAACTACGTATACATACGTATTCCCCTCCCGAAAAATAAAACGGAGTAAGAGAAAAAGCAATTCCGGAACTAGAAATTAAAATGTCTCATTAAGACATGAAAAGATGTAAATGACATTGCCATAAAATGATTCTGCAGATTTTATTTTCTATTTTCCAAAGGTTTAAAAATAAAGCATAATGCTAGCCCCAAAAAGCTATTAGATAGCTAAGATGTGCCAAAAGTGTATGCTAGAAAGAGCTAAGGAGGAAATCAGCTGCATTATAATCACACTAGTGGCCTGATGCACAAAATTCGTGCACAGGCAAAGGGGTGTCCCTCAGCCCAGCCTGCACCCTCTCCAATCTGGGACTCCACAGGGGATGTCCAACTACTGGCAGTTGGGACATCCCTCTCACAATCCGGGACTGCTGGCTCCTAACCACTCACCTGCCTGCCTGCCTGATCACCCCTAACTACTTTGTCTGCCAGCCTACTCACCCCCAACTGCCCTCCCCTCCTGGCCTGATTTCCCCTAACTGCCTCTGCCTTGGCCCTGCCACTATGGCTTTGTCCAGAAGGATGTCCGAAGGCCTCCCGGTCTAATTAGCATATTACCCTTTTATTAGTACAGAAGACAGATAGACACCTAGTGCATGGGTGGGGGCCGGCTGGTCTGCCCTGAAGAGGGTCCCGGATCAGGGTGGAATGGGGCCAGCCTGGGCAAGGGGCTTGGGGTGGTTTGCGGGCTGGCCACACCCCCATTGGGGTGAAGGTCCCTACCACATTGGGGTCATGGCCAGCCTGGGCGAGGGGCTGAGGGCCATTTGAGGGTGGTTTGCAGGCTGCCAAGCCCCCAGCTTTGTCTGGAAGGACATCTGGAAAATCTCCAGAAGGTCTCCTGGTCTAATTAGCATATTACTCTTTTATTAGTATAGATGACATAAAAACGAATTCTGTCAGAACCTCAGAGCAGCAGCTAACAGGCATTAGGTTACAACTCCAAGAACTACCTCTACTTCTTAAGGTTGACTGAAGTCAGTAGCAATCCTATATAATAAAAGGCCAGCCACCATTAGCATAATGACCCAAATGACCAGAGACCAGAACCACCACAGCCCCTTGCCAGGCTGGCCCCACCCCCAAGCAAGTGGTCAGAGGCAATCAGGCAGGCAGGCAAAGTGGTTAGGGGTAATCAGGCAAGAAGACCAGCAGTTAGGGGTGATCAGGTAGGCAGGCAAGTGATTAGGGGTGATCAGATAGGCAGGCCAGAGGTTAGGCACAATCAGATAGGCAGATGGCCCCTCACAGGGCTGGCCCTGCCACCCAGCAAGCAATTAAGGGTGATCAGGTAGGTAGGCAAGTGGCTAGGGGTGATCAGGTAGGCAGGTGAGCAGTCAGGGGCAACCAGGTAGGCAGACAGCCCCTCAAAGGGCTGGCCCCACCCCCCAGCAAAGAGGGAGGCCTGGGCCGCCAGTGGCGATTCTGTGGCAGGTGTACAGCTGGCCAGCGATCGCCCCATAAAGGGAGGCCCAGGCCAGCCAAGCCAGCGCACCCCATGCCTGTCGCCTGCAGAGGGAAGCCACCAATGGCAGGGGAGTGGGGGCAGCGCTGCACAGATGGCCAGCAGTGGCAGAGACGGGGGTGGGGTCAGCTGCCTGCAGCTAGGGAAGCGAAGCCTGAAAGGCCCTGATCTTAGGCCAGGCCTAGGAACCGTACCAGAGGGGTCCAGGATTGAGAGGGTGCAGACCAGGCAGAGGGACCCTCCTGAATGCATAATTTTTCGTGCACCAGGCCTCTAGTTCAATTATAAAATGAATAAGACAAGTTTGGTTGCAATGTCAACAGAAGTCAAAGCAAATTGCTCTCCTCTAGACAGCAGAGAGCATGTTTATATCATAATCCCAGACCGGAGGTATTATTTACAGACTGAGACTTCTGCCCACATAAAGAAACAAAAAATATAACCACCATGTACTATTATTCTTAGGAAACAAAAAGTTAATCAGATACCATCTTCCATAAACTTCTGAGGGAGGCTGACACTGTGACAGCCCAGGAAATTTAGAACAAGTGCTGGGAACAGACTCCAGCCCAGGGAGACAATGAAGGCTACTGGACTCGCAGCCATTTACCGATCCTCCTCCCCATCATTCTTCTCCCATAAGAGTGTTTATTACTGCCCGACTAGTGTGGCTCAGTGGTTGAACAATGACCTATGAACCAAGAGATCACGGTATGATTCTTGGTCAGGTTGCAGGCTCAATCCTCAGTGTGGGGCATGCCAATCAATGATTCTCTCTCATCATTGATGTTTATGGCTCTCTCTCCCTTTCCCCTCTTCTCTGAAAGCAATAAAAATACATTTTAAGAAAAGAATGTTAATTACTATCAATTTGCAGATTAAGACACTAGTGACCAATGAACCTATTTATTACACTGGTCAGAAACCAAAAGACTCGGTTTCATTTTCTATGAAAGTATATGGTTAAGTCCTCTGTTTCATACATCAGGCCCTTAGGAAAATAGAAGCTAAAATTCTGAAAGATTTACTACCTGGATGGTGTATAGCCATTAACACATTTGTTCTTGGCAAAAAACACATAAAATTTTATTGCCCCAAACTCATGAGGCGTAGAGGAGAATTTGTCGAGATCATAAAAGACAGCAAGAAGTGACAGAGATTTAAATCCAGGTTAGTCTGAATCCAAACTTAACCACAAATAATTCTACCACTCAATAATAATTCTTCGCTGCCTAAGTACTTCCAGTGATAGAGGTTCCCCAAAATGCTAGGAAAATGTGATTCTGAGAGAGCTGCCCAGGTAGAAGGTGAGAGAGATATTAGCTCCAACAGGAAATCGCTAAGCAGCAAGAGCTACCCTTTCTCAACGTGGCACCAAATAAAGTCTCTACATGTCAAATCATGCAAAAGGGACTCCATACCCTTCTTACTAGGGCTCTGCTTTAATTCGTTCCACTTGGAATTGGCCACGCTGAGATAAACACTTTCTCCTTCAAGATTTCTGCTCATCTTCCTGGCTACCAAAGAGAACGTTTCAAATCAGTCATTCTTGACAGCCTTTAAAATTTCTATTTCGTTCAGGATAAACAATACTTCGGTTGGTTTGAAAAGATGTTTCTTAGACAGCCTGGCTACCTCCTACGCTGTAATCGTTTCAAAGAGGGCTATAAAGAGAGTGACAGCTGCCTGCATTCAGAACTAGAAATTAAAATACAAGCTATTAGAAGTGAAGAAAAAACCCACACCTTGGGAGACAAGTGTTAGAGAATTTCTCTCTCTCCTATAAATCCCAGTTACCTGCCATGAACTTATTTTCACCAGAGAAGCAGCTATGTACTTTATAAAGGCGTCAAATACACTTTCTTTTTCCCCCTCCAGAGAAAGGGTGGAATGTTCATCCCACACAGAAGCAGAGGGAAGATTATACAGGAAGTCATATAACAAGTTTCCTTGTGCTTTGTCACTAACGTTAGGGGGGGTGGGAGGGAGGCCTGTGTCTGGAAGGTTTCTGGGGGAAGGGCAATGCAGGGAGGTGGCTCCCATGATGTATGGGGGCACACCACAACTCAATTCCAGCCTTGAAATTTCTGAGTGCCTTTTCCAAACCATTGATCTCAACATTGTAAAATTGAGTTAAGAAATAATCTGTCTACATATACTGTCACTGATTCAAACCTGGTCTTAAGACTTCATTTCACAACACAGTAATTCCATGTCAAGGAATCATAACATTGCAAGAAGTCTTGGCACTCAGAAAGTTATTACCCAGAGCCCACCTCTGAAGCATCATGCAAAAAAAAAAAAAAGCATAAGAATCAGATCACCAAGCTAAAAACAAAGATATGCTTGTGTCTGGGTACTTGGGTTGATTATAATTCTGTGTCAAGAGGATGAGATATGTCTAAAAGGAAACATCAATCACTATAGCATGTGTCACTAAAAAATCCATGTCAACAATGGTTTTAAAGTGATTCTTCTCACACATACATGTCCTGATAACATTTTGGGGAGGACAGGGAAAGTACTTTCAATTCACTTTCAGAAGCATGTTTTCAGGAAGGCAATTTCTAAAGATATTCTCTTGGGAACTGAGATTAGTGAGTGCCCAGCCTGTTACCTTGGCCTTCCTGACTCCTACAGACAACATTTGTCCTGCTCTTGTTTCAGAGACTGATCCCCATCAGGACATGTTCCTCCTCGGGACAGAAGGAGCATGATCATGCTTCACTGCACATTGACAGGTGCATTTTCACGTTTTTGCTTAGAAGACTCTGCATCCATCACTGCAGCGCCTCAGTAACACATGTTCAACAGAACGTGCCACAATTAGCACATCCTAGATTAGGGTGGGAAAGTGCCAACCCAACGGTAACCAAGTCACACCCACTCTAAAATAGCTTAAATCCTGCCAGCTGAGTTGCAAAAGGAGTTTGTTTTTGACTCACTATAAATCATATTTTGATGTTGCCTAAATAAATAAACTGTTCCATCATGTATTTTAAAGAGATGGGCACCAGGGACATAATTACCCAAGCAGATACAAAAAAGAACAAGTCCTGTGACCGTCTAGTTCTGTTTAAAATTAAAGCTAGCATAAAGGAAGAAAGGGAGAGCTTAGTAAAAATTCAGATGGTAATATTCTCTTTCACTCCAAAAACTTCTTTAAAAAAAAATGGTTCTGCCTTGAATGAAAAATAACAAAAAACAAATCTCATAGAGCCTCATGAACTTTCCTCATACTGGGGCATTACAATGAACACAAGCCTCTCTTTGCAAGAAGCAGTAAGGACAAAGTTGGAGTGAACAAAGATACAACATACACTAAACATGTTCAAGAGTTGCTTCACTACCAGCTCAAGAGAAATAAAAACACAAGGTAACTTCAGAATAAAATGAAAGCAAACTTTAACTTTTCATCTTTTTAGCAGATAGAGGTCTACATCATATTTTGATATTTCACAACTGACTCAGCTTTTAAGTTTGTGAGATAAATCAATGCTACATAAAAATGAACAATACAGCTTCTACGAAATAATGAAAGAAAAGAATTTCAGTAAATATTTAACAGCTGCTCTCTGTAAAGAAATCTAGCTAGATACTATATACTTTTAAGGCCATAGTCATCATCAAGGGAGATCCATAGGCAAGTACCTAGAATTTTAAAGTCTTAATCATATATTACAAAGGAGAATAATGTATATATGGTATAGCTAAATGTGCTAAAGCCAATTCCAGTCTTTTATCAAAGTAAAGATACCAAGTATGGTTAATTAAACTGATCATCTCTCAATTGGGAGTGCAGTGGCGTTAAATATGACATAATAAAAGTCATGTCTAATAGCAGAGTTTCTCTCCTACTTCATGCCAGTTTGGATTCTCTGATTCCAGACTCATGCTAATAGTCTTCCTAAATCTTTGTTAATAATGACTTTTTGATCCGTCCGATGTTAGTTAAACTGAAACCAAATGAGTGTTGTCCAGGGTTGGATATTTGGTATTCCACAGTTTCATACCCTACCAAAGTGGAAGATGAAATAACACACCACAAACCACTTCTCTCAAATACCAAATCTGTGACCAAATCATAGTGCTGAGAAAATCCCTAGTTATCCACTTTAGGTCCCTGAATCCTGGCAGATAATCTAGCAAAGTTTTTGTAAAAATTACTTGTCCTGGATTTTATTAAATTAAATTTACCTTATACTGCAGTGAATAAATGTGTGGGGGTAAGGGAGGACGAGGAGAAGGAAATATTTTCATTTAAATTTTCTATCAGACTGATATAAACTAAAACATTTGGAAAACTAACCAACCAAGCTATACATGGAAAGTAACTCTACTACTATCAACTTTTAAAAATACAATAAAAGATTAAACTTTTGGAAACCTTCAAGTAGAGTTGACATTAGATGATGCAGGCTACAAAAATAACATCATTTAAGTTCTAGTGATAAGAATACATTTTTTTTTGGAAGGGGTAGAGTTTTCAGTATGCGGAGTCATATTCAATAACATAGTCTTTCAGTATCCTTTCCCTATGTGCTTCCTTTCAAAAGCATATACACCAATTCTCTTCATTTATTTCCCTTTTTTTAGAATATGCCAAACATACCCCTATTTTGGTCTCTCTGAAATAATTATTTTTCACACAACTTAAGTTTAACTAACAAATAATGGGGGAAGAAGATAAATAATAGTTTTAATTGCTTGATCTTATGACCTCTAAGGTAAAATAAAATCACTCCATGACCAAAATCATGGGCTTTCCTTATTCTGATAACTTTCAAAAGAAGAAATAATGTAAAGTTATAGATGACAAAATGTAGACTGAAACATCATATAAATGATGAATATAAAAACAGACTAGAGAATTGAATATCTGACAATCTCTTTTCCATTACAACCAAATAATGTTTAATTATTATATAACCTAAATATTGTAGCAAACCATCTTCAATATTCCCATAAAAGATGTGCTGAATATCATTTCAACAACCTTACCCTTTAATAAGCACTTAGCAACTCAAAGATCAAAAGATTAATATGCTACGAAGTTGTGACTAAATATTATGATTAAAGTCCTAAAATGCCAAAAAAGTAGATGTAATTCTAAGACAAAAGGCCTCTCTTTGGTCATTTCCTTAATGAAATACAGTCTTTTCAGTTTGAGCCAATATACATATTATCAATGTCTTCTTGATTTTCCCCCCTTTACTTCTCAACATTTGCCTCTTTCACTCTTTATTAACACTTGCACCTGAGAACAAGTGAGGTATAAGAAAAGGTGCAATTTCAACCAGTTTTACTCCTTATTAGCAACTCTACTGAGAGAGAATGAAAGTGAGAAAAAGAGAGAGAACAAAAAGGTTAGGTAGGTTCAAAAATTGAAACTAATGTCTAAAAGAAAGTTCTGAAATTATATTAATGATTCAAGTCCCTCCTCTGGAAAATAAGGATCTGATTGTAAAACTAATATTAATATCATATGAAATATGTCTTAATCAAGCCTCCAATAAAGATTAAACATTTATGGGCAAAAAAAAATTTCTACAAAGGAACCAAAAACATACAATGAAAAAAAGAAAAGCCTCTTCAATAAATGATGTTGGGAAAATTGGAAAGTCACATGCAAAATAATGAAACTAGTCTGCTTTTTATCACTATAAAATTATGTGCAAAAATTAACTCAAAATGGATCAAAGATCTAAATATAAGACCTAAAACAATAAATCACACAGAAGAAAATATAGGTACTAAATTTATAAACCTTGGTCTTTAGAGAGGATTTTATGAATTTGGCAAGGGAAGTAAAGCAAAAATTAATGAATAGGACTACATCAAACTAAAAAACTTCTGCATAGGAAAAAAAAAAAACCTTTAACAACAAAAAGACAAAAAGACAACCAACTGAATGGGAGAGGTATTGCAAACAACACCCGTGATAAGGGGTTAATATCCAAAATATATAAAGAACTCATAATTTAACAACAAAAATAAACATCCAATTAAAAAATAGGCAGAGGACCTGAACAAACACTTTTCCCAAGAAGGCATACAAATGGCCAAAAAAACTATGAAAAAAATGCTCAACTTCACTAGCTACTTGGGAAATGCAAAACAAAACTACAAAGTGACACCAATTCATACCTTTAAGAATGGCTGTTATCAAGAAAACAAGTAATAAGTGTTGGAGAGGTTGTGAAGAAAAGGGAACTCTCATTCATTGTTGGTAGAAATGTAAGTTGGTGCAGCCACCATGGAAAACAGTATGGAGGTTCCTCAGAAAAGTTAAGAACAGAGTTACCATATGACCCAGCAACCCCAGCAAACCCAAAAATTTGAAAACAATTATTTATAGAGATATGTGCACCTCTACGTTCATAGCTGCATTATTCATGATACTAAGACATTGAAGCAACTGAAGTGTTTGTCCTTCAATAGATAACTGGGTAAAGAAGATGTAATAATCATAAGAAAAGATGAAATACTGCAATTTGTGACAACATGGATGGCTATGGAGAATATCATGCTAAGCGAAATAAGTCTACAAACATATGACTTCACTCATGTGTGAGATATAAAACTGAAAGCAACAAATGAACAAGTAAGACAGACAACAGTATGGTGGTTACCAGAGGGTGAGAGGGGTGGGAGAGTAGTAAAGGGGATCACAATATATGATGACAAGGAGATTTAACTTGAGGTGGTGGGCAGGCAATGCAATATGCAGATGTTGTAGTATAGAATGATACACTTGAAATCTATAATGTTATTGACCAATGTCACCCCAATAAATTTAATTTTTAAAAACTTTTAAGAATAAAATCACCCATAAAACATTTAAAATATTTAAAATTTTTAAAATAATTAAAAATATTTTTTAAAATTAAAACATCATAGCCGTGTTATTATAGAAAACATTCTGAGTCCTTCTTAGACACCCCCAAGTCAGCTGAGTTGAAGACAATGTCACTTGCTTGCACAGATTTTTGGATATTAACAACCTAGACATTTGATTACACAATTGCTTATGATGAAGATATTGTATTGGTTTCTATCTTCATTTCCTTCCTCCCTTTGACAATAATCTCACACTTCCAAAACAATATAAGCTCTGTAGCTTTAAAGAACAATATATGAAAGATGCCAAAAACAAAGAGGATACGAGAGGAAGAAAAATGAAGACTAATTTCAAAATCAGGAAATGTCCTCAGCAGGGGTGAAGTCCCACAACAAAGTTACAGTTGCAGACAGGCACACTGAAAAAAATCACTGCCTTCTCCACAGCAATAACCATATGGTTACAAATCAGCAATTGGTGTTCTCTACTTGGCTCACCATCTTGTTTTGCAGGAATTCATGTTTAAAATTCAAAATTCCTTGTCCTTGCCGGCTTGGCTCAGTGGATAGAGCGTCAGCCTTCGGGTCCCAGGTTCGATTCTTACCAAGGGCATGTGCCTATATGATGGCTCCATTCCCAGTTGGGGAGGGGGAGGGAGTGGTGTGGGAGGCAGCCGATCAATGATTCTCTCTCATCACTGATGTTTCTATCTCTCTCTCCTTCTCTCTTCCTCTCTGAAATCAATACAAAGATATAGGCTAAAAATATTATTTTTCTTCAAATTTCCAGACTCTGTAAAAACCAGGCGGTTCGAGTGTTGGCCTGTGCACCAAAGGGTCAAGGGTTTGATTCATGGTCAAAGTCACATGCTTGGGTTGTAGATTAGGCTGTGTTCAGGAGGCAACTAATCGATGTGTTTCTTTCTCATGGATGGATGTCTCTCTCTCTCTCTCTCTCTCTCTCTCTCTCTCTCTCTCTCCCTTCTTCCCTTCCCTCCCTCCCCCCCTCCCTTAAAAAAAAACAACTAGGTTATCTGGCATAACTGAGACAACATGATAACATGACAAGATTTAGCCTGGCCCTAGCCAGTTTTCTCAGTGGTTAGAGTGTCAACCTGCAGACTGAAGGATCACGGTTTGATTCCCTGTCAAGGATGCGTAACTCAATCCCGCTCCTGTTGGGATATGTGCAAGAGGCAACTAATCAATGTGCTTCTCTCTTTCTGTCTCTTCCCCTTCTTTACATTCTCTCAAAAAAATAAAAAAATCAATGGAAAAAAAGATTAATTAAAAAAAAATTATCCATAACATGGTAGCCTAAGTGGGACATGAGAACTTTAACATTTGCCAGAATCTGACTGCGGCTCATTTCACTCAGCCTAGCCCCTAAAAACAGGTCAATTTGCGACCCCTGCCATATGATCAGATACCTGCCTTATGAGAAAGTTGGAAACATGGAGCAAGTAAGGTGCATAAGCCATATAACCCCAGTGCTATGGTGAACTGTGCCTTTAGTCTAAATGCATTTAACATCAGACTCCTCTCATGAAAGATCTGCTTTAATTTTAGTTCCCCTTCCATTTGTCTCAGGATTATATAACCTCACAGGAGGTCACACAAGTCTCCCAAAAAAGAAATTTAAGCTGTCTTTTAAAAATATAAAAAGAACCATGCATAACAAAGACAAACACAAAACTGAAACTTAACTTTCTCTCCCAGACAGGGAAGCGTTACCCTCCCTGTTAATGTTATAAAAATCTTCAGGGAAAAGAAATTGAAACACAAAGGATGGCCCTGGCTGGGTAGCTCAGCTGGTCAGAGCGTCATGCCCAGACACCAATATTGCAGGTTCAATCCCCAGTCAGGGCACATACAAGAATCAACCAATGAATGCATAAATAAGTGGACCAACAAATCAATGTTTCTCCCCCCCCCCTCTCCTCTCTAAAAAATCATTTCACAAAAGTAACACAACCATACACAGAATGAAAAACCATGGCCTGCCCAGAGGACATATGATATGCCATATTCTCAACATGCTGTCAAGCAGAATAATATGATGAACATCTTACCATCTTCCAGCTGAAGACAGAGATTATACACAGCCACAGGTCTCTTGGTCCTCTGGCCTTGTCTCTTCGATTGTCTTGGTGGAGCATTTGGGGGTGACTGGGAGATTGACTCAGGGGGTGTAGCATCAGGCAGCGTCCGAAAAATCTGCCATCAAAGCGCAAAGGACATTAATTGTTTCCCCTGAACAGAAACCTGTGTACTCCAACAGTAAACCAGCATCAAACAACAATTGATTTGGAGCACATCCAAAACAGGATGGAGCCAAAAATCCATTCCTTCAAATTTTGGGTGTAAGTCCTAAGTCTTTCTAAATAAAATTTCTCATTAAAATTAAGTCAAAGCAACATCAAAACATTATATTTCAAAATAAATTAATCCTCAAATTAAACAACTATAATTATCTTTACCAGGTGGAGACAATACTGCAGCTTTTCACCAATGAAGAAAGTAGCCAGAAAAAAAAATTTTTTTAAGCAAATATCCCCTTAAATTTCACAACAGGGTTGGTTATATTCATGCCAAAAAGCTTGTCTCAAAATTTTCAAACTACACAAACAAAAACATATGACTGAAAATATTTTTTATTTGTTTAAAAATAGCTGGTGCTTATGAAATTGCCTTTCAGATTCCCACATACATTTTTCATAAACTGTTTTATAGAATTTACCAATTCACTTGAGTTCTCTCCAACTAGTTTTAATAATTCCCTCTCCACTTATGAAACCTAGAATATTAGCACCCTGATTATCCACAGTAACATTCATATATAAGCAAGACAAAGCAAACTGTGCCATAAAGGGAAGTATATCATACAGGTGACATAACAGAGCTTTCTTGGCTGCCAAGATCTGAGTTCAGAGATCTCCTGTCCCCCAAAACACTGGAGATCCTTCTGAAGCATCCATCTTATATAAAAACTGCTGTTTGAAATTTTAACCCTGCTATCTGGCTTCTGTAGATGCTTGCTTGCTTAAATAATAAGGAAAATGAGACTACTCCCACTTCAGAGAGGCCATTAAACCTTCTCTGAATGAAATTATCAGTGCTGGCACCAGGCCAAACCTTTAGTTGAAGTCTCAAGGCCCAGCACACAGGGGCTCTTTAAGAACTTGCAAAAGGGGCCGGAAACACTCCATATTTGGGAGACAAAGAAGATAAAAACATATAACAGGATAGCCAGGGCTCAATTCCTCCATGTTGGGGCCCAGAATTTGAGAGACATTTTCCTCTGGACCCGCGCATAATAAATGTAACTCCATCTCTCTAAGTATTGCTTAGTTCTTCTCTGATTTTCTGTAATACTTCAGCCTTCAATAAAGTCATAAAGTATTTAAAGACAACAAGCTAACAGACATGGCATCCTTAGAGGGCTGATGTTCCTCAAGTGGAAGCAAGAAAAGGGAAGAAAGCCAGCTAGCATTCAACAAAACATAAATATAAAATAATAAAAGGCACAGTATGAAAGCGCCACTATTTCAAGGAAATCATTATATTTGTGCATTTGAATACAAACAGCCATGTGACCTATATGTATGAGTGAGGGTATCACATATGGGTATCATAACAGACAACTGTATCAAAGTTATAATCACAGGGTCTGAAAGTCCTCACCTAAAAACTATTATATTCCAATATAAACAAGCATTGCACCAGAACATGTACTTTATAGTACCATACTGCCCTCTCATGTGTGAACAGAATAAAAAATGATTTAAACTGCTGTGGACAAATATTTGCTAGTGAAAATTTAATTTAGTGCTCCAACTGGTAACCGGCTAACACCTATTTCCACAGAACCTGTGCTCCAATTGGGTACTCTGGAAAACAGCACACTACTTATCTTTCCTTTAAAATCCTCTGCATTCTAGACTTTTGGCCACAGCCAGATTTACGGCCCTCTGTCATTGTTCATATGAAAAAAGTTTGTAGAGCAGTGGGAGCAGGTGACAAGTTAAGTTGAACAGAATAGGTTGAAGGCGAGAAGAAAAGATGGGAAAACTTAATTCCACTGAAATAAAACAGCACTTGTGTGTGACCAACATTTCAAATAGCCCCTTGACTTACTTATGTTTGATCCTAACAAATGTTAACAAAAGTCTCTCAGATGTTGCTGGACTAGGAAACGAAACAAAACAAAGAGCCAAAGCCTAAAGAAATCATGGAAAAGTTGTATCCCAAGAACTGGCACTGCAGAGCTGATAACCTTCCAAGCAGAAACTTCCTTGAAATCACCAGACTGAAATGGTGCAAATGGTGACAATTCCTCCTCCTCCAATTTCAATTCCTCCTTCAATTCCAATTCCTCCTCTTCCAATTCCAACTCCTCCTCCTCTAGTTCCATTTTTCCTCCTCCAATTCCTGCTTCTCCTCCCCCTCCTCTTGGATCTCCTCCTCCCCTCCTCTTTCTCCTCTTCCACCACCACCACCATTTCAACGTGATGGGATAGGTGGGATGACAGAGCGAGGAGTGAGGGTGGTCCAATTTTGCAGAGTCGGACTACAAGCACAACAAGACCCAGGCTTGTGACTCCTGGCAAATAAACAACCTGGAGGCACCTTGAAGGCACTATGTTAAGTGAAATAAGTCACACTAAGAAAGAAAGTCACACAAAACAACAATAACAGCAAAACAAAAAAAAAAACTCAAAAAATAGGGAACAGACTAGACTGATGGTTGTCAGAGGCAGGGGTTGTGAGGAGAGAGAAAAATGGGTGAAAGTAGTCAAAAGAACAAATTTCTTCCAGTTGTAAGGTAAGTTACAGCATGGTGACTATAGTTAATAAAACTAGCATATTGTGTATTTGAAAGTTGCTAAGAATGTAGATTTCAAAGTTCTTATCAAATGTGGCCCTCGCCTGTTTGACTCAGTGGATAGAGGGCCTGGGTTAAGATTCCAGTCAAGGGCACATACCTCGGTTATAGGCTCAGTGCCGGGCCCTGGTCAAGGCGTGTATGGGAGGCAACGAATTGATGTGTTTCTCACATCAATATTTCTCTCTCTGTCTCTAAAAAACAAAAGAGTCAATGAAAAAGTATCCTGGGTAAGGATTAATAAAAAAAATGTGTAACTATGTGAGGTGATGACTGTTAAATGATCTCAATGTGGTGATCATTTCTCAATATGCACATCCATCTAATACTTACGTACCTGAAACTAGTACAATGTTCTGTCCATTACATCTCAATAAATCTGGGATGGAAAACACACACAAGAATATCTGGAAATGGAGACTGAGTTTTCCAGTTTTTTGTTTTGTTTTCTTGAGTTTGCATTTTAAAACACCCCAGGTGATTCTTTTGTATTGCCACTAGTGAAAACCGCCCATTTAGATGTCATTCCACCTCATTTGATGCTTTTCTTGGATGGATCAAAGTCCAAATCAAAACAACAGAAAAAATTATTTCAGAAAAATTGGCACTGGACATATGCAATCAATTCCTTGGACCTTTCCAAATCTTGATTAGGCTTAAAATGTTTCAAAGATTCTACAGACCAACTACTCCTTCAAGAAATTCTATGTCATGTTGCATTTCAAAGAACTAACCTATCAGTCAGATTATGTGGTAGCAAAGCAAAGATGATAATTTGAGAAGGAACTAACCTGGCTTTTAAGTCTTCCTAGCTATGGAACCTTAGATATATTAAAACATGAAGTATCTCATTTTCTCATCTATGTAATGAGGACCATAAAAATCTACATCTTACATTATTTCAGGGATTAAATGAGATAATGTTTATAAAATGTTTAGTACAGCACTTGGCATATGGTGGTCAGAAATAAATGGTACTTGTAAAATGCTCACTCATCTATAATAATAAAAGCGTAACATGCTAATTAGACTGAAAGTCCTTCGGAATGTCCTTCTGGACAATCCTCCGGACAAAGCTGGGCTCTGAGGGAAGCCCAGGTCTCGGGTGCCTGCCAGCTGCCAAAGGGAAGCCCGGGTGCCAGGTGCCGGAGGAAAGCCAGTGCCGGCAGCCAGGGGAAGGCCTAATCTTGCATGAATTTCGTGCATCAGGCCTCTTGTGATAATAAATATGGACACAGACCTTCATTACTCAAGTCAGCCATCGTTTTGATAAACACTAATTTGTTGAGGTTTTAAATATTCCTCAAATTCAGTGTTTATTATTCTAAAGTATTTGTGGGGAAAACTTAAGCACTGGGCCAAGAGAAGCAATGGAAGAGCATCTTTCAAATTTCCCAAGTCACCTAGAATCATACAATTGTCTTGTGTATTTATTTCTGCACTTCAATGTTGAGAGATTTTTTGTTGTTGTTAATCCTCACCCTAGGATATCTTTTTCATGGCTTTTCAGACAGTGTGTGTCATCCTTAAATATAACATTGATTTTCCAATTCTAGAACCACTGTGTGGATGCAAATGTCTCTGCCACTTAGGTCTCTTGCCAAAATCTTTTGACTCCCCTAACTCTCCTAAGACCCTATGTTGTGTTTCCTTTGTTCTAGGCCAGATGAAGTCATCTCAACCAACACTAAGAATCAAGAAATCAAGTCTACTCAAAACTTACTCTTTTTCAGAATAGAAAGTACCCTCGCGGCACCTACGCATTCATAACACAAGTAAAACTCAAACCAGACAACCCAACAACAAAAAACAAACTCCACAAGTAGGTGTGTCAGGGAGGTAGGCGCTGACTCAGGTACCCTCAGGGTGTGAGCGCAAACACAAGTCTGGCACCACTGTTCGGAGTCACAGATTCCTCAGACTCAACAAACTGGATGCCAATGCCCATGGGACTCAGCCTTACACAGAAATACCTCCCCCCGTCCCTCACGCTCTGCTCCCGCGGGCCACATGTGGAGATGACTGGGCCATGTCTGCCAGAAATACTTTGTAGACAACAGGAAGTAAGGACGGACTCTGGAAATGTTGCTTTGTACTCAACTCAAACCTGCAACATTTCACTCAGCTGAATGAATAAATACTATGGTGAAAAGAAACTAAAGAGGATGAGGTCATTCTTTTTTAAAAAATATGTTTTACTGAAGAGTTCACTGGTCTTCATTATAGTGAGGAGACCACCACTAAGCTTGTATATTCTATCATCTTGAATAATGACAGCTGCAACAACTGGGTACCTGCAACATGCCTGATATTATGCCAAGTGTCTGACCTAGGAAGATTTGAATCCAGATTTTCTGATTCCAGTGTGCATGTCTTATACACCACACTCCCCTGCCTCTGATGCTACTCAGTCATATTAAGCCCCATTCACAGTATATCCTCTTTGGTGATGCTGTATCTAACACAACAGACAAGAGGTATAACCAGAAGGCAGCTGGAAATCAATACACACTTGCCTTAGTAAACCTTTAACATAGAAAGGAGGGACAAAAAAAAGTATTTCCAATCTTCTTTCTAAAACATGTGCCTACCAAAAGGCCAAATATTAGCTTCAACCTCCATCCACAACGTTACCTCAGAGTTTAGCCCCCATCTGAACAGCACAAAGAGCTCTGAAAACTCTCCAGCTGTCCATTCCTGAATCAGCGCTACCCCATGACTAAATATGGGCCTTTTATGGAAAAGTTAACTAGATTTGGTAATGGGGACTGACAGCAAAATACCAGTTGGGTTTAGGTTTGATACTGGAAATGTACTAAGTTTTCATGTTGGTTCTGGTTCGTTAAAATTCAGAACCTCAGAGCTGAAACTTAGCCTAGTTATCACTTAAGCCAACCCCTCTATTTCACAGTTGACTAAACCAAGGTCCCTATGATTACAGATTTGTTCATATTAACACCACTAGTTAGTGGCTTTCCTCCCAGACCAAGGTCTCAACGCCAACTGCTATTTCCCCTCTTGCTGGCTCTGGTCCTTTCCAACAGACTACCCTTTATGCCTGTACTTTCTCATCTGGGGAAGTTTTGCTCAACAGTTAAAATTCTTCAAAGTGCTTTCCAAAGCATTATCTGATGCAAGCCTCCACACAGAAACCTATGAAGCTGACACTGAAGTGTGTTGTAGGATCTTGTTCCATTGCATCCCAGGAGACATTCCCATGGTAATGGTCATTCATCTCAGAAGTTCGGGTTTGATTATGCCCTGACTTACAATAAGCTTTTTAAAAAAACAACTTCAACTTTGGTTTACAACAAAATAAAATAAAAGGAGATGAAGAAGAAAGGCAAAAGGTGTACTTGCTGGAATTTACAAAACTGGTAGGCTTTCTGGTTTTCTTTTTCTTTCAAAGCTTTGAGCTTTAATTTCAGGAGACATTTCAGACCCTTTCCTAAGTGCCAATGGATTAGACCACACTGATGTGTGTGGCACTCTATTCAATTGAGTAACACATACCAGACTTTGGTGTCTGGCTTCAAGGTTTCAATAAATGACAACTTATCAATCAGACTTTATAAAATTAAAACGACCCCAGAACTACCTACCTCAAACCATGAGTATTTTCAATGGGATTAACTGTGGGTATAACTGGTTTCTCAGTGCTCTAGTTTCTCCAATGTTAAAAAAACAACAATCAGCGAGGAATAAGAATACATAACTATAATCGTATAAGGGGAACTCAATGGCACTGAATAAGTTTTCTTCTGCTCACTAAATAACATCCTCCCCAATCGACATAAAGTGAACTTCTCCTGATTAACCCAAGGCAGCATCACTCTTACATTTGGGGTGAACATATAACTCCAATTATAAAATATTGTTTTCTGGTCTGCAAACCTGTAAACACTCCGGGTACAACTTTATCAATTCACACCTGCAAATGTTTGGAAAATGCAGCATACACTTTCCAAAGTCAGAAGAAAACACTTGCGCAAACATAGCTGTAGCTTTGACTTTGATAACTCAAAGGTCTGCAATAGTCTCCTTCCCTGAAAAAAGAGCTGATGCCGAGCTAGAATTGTTTTCCATTGCTATGTCCTTCACTAACAAGCAAACAAAGCTTGCATTTCAGCAATTAAAGCCTAGAAAAACCATTAAAGAAATAGAGCTACTCTCTGTCAACTAGAAGACATACTCCATGCATGATATTCCTGTGTTTTTTCTTTCCCTCCGCATCCTTCAATTTGGGTGTACAACTTCTTCCAAGGTTCTTTTTCTCCTCCCCTTTTTACATTTCTTCTCTCCAGGACTCAGGCCTCCCTTAGAAGTCACTCAGTCCTATACCAGCACAGAGAATCATAACACAGGAAGCCTACCATTTGCAGTCCACAAAGGCCTGGGGACCCACAGGGAGAGACCTCCCCCACCCAGGGCTAGCTTGAGTGATGAGAAAAAGGAGGAGTCTGCCTCAATGTTAACTATGAAACTTTAAACTGAATATAAGTAAACACATTTAGAATGGACTCATTATCTTTTGAAATTTTCAAGGAAGATGACATTTTTCTTCTGGAAAATAAGCGATGACACCACAGGGTAGTTATCAGTCTTCACGATTAATCACTGCTCCTAAAATTTTGGTTGGTTTACATTTGTTATTGACAATTTTTTCCCAAAATTATAATTTACTCATATTACAAAAGTGATAACCAATACACTTATATTCTTTGTAGAAATTCTGGTAAACACCAAACAAAGCTCTTTGAAAAAGATAAAATCTAAGAAGGTTAACGTTTAGATTCGTGGAACTCGCTGATTCGCAGGTAGAGTAGCTGTATCTGAACTGCCAAAGTTAGAACTTCCTTCACCTGATCCCACCTCACTGAGGACCAGCTCTGACCCATATTTCCAAGTGGAGAATGGTGCTGCACCTACACGTTTAAAAATTAGCTGCAGGATGGCATGCAAAATGTGTGCTTCGGCAAAAGCCATGAAAAAGTTAATGTGGACGGGAAGGCCACCACCACCTGTCTCAACTGATAAACTGATGACATCTTCAACAGGATGAACTGAGTATACCTGCATGGAAGGGGACGCTAATTCCGACTGGGCTCCTCAGTGACTGGGCCACCAGGGCATTGTATGCTATTGAGCGGTAAAAGTCACAGAGAAACTAAAGTGTCTGCAGTGGAATGTGAAAATTCTAATCTCCAACGCCAACGAGTAAGGTGATTCCCTACACCAACAAGTAATTCTCCAACATAACTGGGTGTCCCAAGGTTCAACACAACTCTAACACTCTACCTAGAGATAGCATCAGATCTCACAGGTTAAGTGCTCAGTCCCCACAAGACTGCCCCTGCTCAGATGCCAGTCACAAGTTGTTACCTGTGCTTCTGATCAACTGGCTGTGAATCAGAGGTTCTAACAACCCTCTCCTTGGGTTCAATTAACCTGTCAGAGCAGCTCATGGGCCTCAGGAGAGCCAGTTCCTCACGAGATATTGGTTTACCAAAACATATTAGAGAATATGAATGGACGGCCCAATGAAGAGACACACAAGGCAAGCTTCTGTCCTGGTGGAGTTTGGGGACTGGCACAGCAGCACTTAGAAGCCTCTGGTTCCTCAACCTGGAAGCTCTCCAACCCTGTCCTTGGGTTTTTATGGAGCTTCATTGCCCAGGAATGGCTGATTAAATCATTATTGCCCATTGGAGATTGATTCTACCTCCAGCCCATCCCTCCTCCTTCAAATTAAGGGGTGGGACTGAAATTTATAATCTTCTATTCAGGGTTGGTTTCCCTAGCAACCAGCCCCCTCCTTTGGTGCCTTCCAAAGTTATATTAACATACACCCAGTTGTGGTGGAAAGGAGCTTGTCATGAATAAGACGCCCATTTCATTCACCTTTATGAATGTGAAGGGTTTTCAGGCACTGACGGAAGACAAGAGACAAAATATAATGAAGATGCTCTCTTTGCTCTTATCGCTGAGGAAATTATAAGGGTTTTGGGAGCTGTGAGCCAGGAACTGTGGAAGAAGAACCAAATATATATTTCCTACTGCAAATCACATCACAGAGTATAATCTGAAGGTGAGAAGTTCAAAACAAAGTCATATAACTAAAGGGCCAGAAGAAATCCAGCAGGTCACAGTACTAGTTCTCAGATTATAAACACACTATCATGTGGAAGAGGGAGTCACCTGGGATAGGTCTCAGAGGTTAAAACCAGTGGTAATGGGTAGAGAATATAAGAAGGTATATGTCAACTGAATAAGAGGGAGAAAGACCCGACTTCGTGAAATTACACAACTCTTGGGCAGGTTAATTTGGGAGATAATGAGCTCTATGTCCTCAAAGTTTTCCAGGGTAAGACCAGGGTCATTCCAAATGCTGAGCTTTCTCCTTTCCCGATTTCAGGTCAGCCATACTCTGGGTTCTGTGGGTTCCCATTACATTTGCAATGCATGGCTGACATGCCACAGGGATGCGCTGACTGTTTAGGGCAGTGGTTCTCAACCTTTCTAATGCCGTGACCTTTTAATACAGTTCCTCATATTGTGGTGACCCCCCAACCATAAAATTATTTTTGTTGCTACTTCAGAACTGTAATTTTGCTACTGTTAATGAATCATAATGTAAATATCTGTGTTTTCCGATGGTCTTAGGCGATCCTGCTAGCAGTTCTCAACCTGTGGGTCATAAAATTACAGTTATAAAGTAGCATCGAAAATAATTTTATGGGGGAGAATCCAAGATGGCGGCAAAGGTAAACACCTACACTGCTGCCTTGCACAACAATTTCAAAATTACAACTAAAAGACAGAAAGGACATCATCCAGAACCACAGGAAAGCTGGCTGAGTGGAAATTCTACAACTAGAGGGAAAGAGAGGGGCTCACAGAGACTCAGAGGAGCTGCAAAAAGCTGAGGTATGGAGACGCGAGCATGGAGAGAGCAGGTGCCAGAGTACCTGGCTGGCTTTCTCTGGCGGGAGGGAAACAGAGACTCCCAACAGCATTGAACCCCTTATCCTACGACACTAAACCCCAGATCCAGGCGAAACTCATACGGGGGGGAGTTTGGACTGTGAAAAGGGAGAGAGGTGCACGGAAATTTAGGGGAGTCACAAAAGATCAGAAGTCTGATGGCACCCTCGGCACTACGCACAGAGGACAGATTACTGACTGTGCCACTGGCTTTCTCGAGTGGACAGGACACAGACCCTCCCAACTGCACCACTTCTGAGTCCACTAAGCCCCAGTTTCCGGTGAAACCCTGGAGACCCAGACTTGTGTGGTCCCAGAGCACAGGGGAGCTGGAAAGGCAGCAGTCTAGAGGCACTGTGCACACATGCAAGGACCGCTCCAGTGATTAACCAGTCACGTGAGACTGAGGGGCCATGGAGGGTGGGGCCAACTGGAAGGCAAGGCGGTCCCTTAAGCCCTGAGACTCCACCCATCCCAAACCCAACAGAGAGGCTTTTGCAGTTTTGCAAGTCTGGTATCATACATAAGGCTGAATCCAACACAGAAGTTCTCCTGGCATAGTGAAAATGCCGAGACAAGGGAAGGGATCACAAACAAAAGAAATGGAGGAAAACAAACGACTGGATATAGAGTACAAAACCACGCTTTTAAGGTTTTTCAGGAATATCGTAGAAAAGTTGGATAAAGTTAGCGAGACCCAAGAAGAGATGAAAAAGAACCAACTAGAGATGGAAAAGATCCAAATAGAGATGGAAAAGGACCAACTAAAGATGGAAAGGGTCCAACTAGAGATGAAAAAGGACCAGCTAGAAATTAAACATACACTGACTGAAGTAAAAAATATTATACAGAGTACTAACAGCAGACTAGAGAAAGGCAAGAATCAAGTCAAAATTTTGAAATATAAAGAATCAGAAAACACTCAACTAGAAAACAAGAAGAGAAAAGAATCCAAAAATGTGAAGAGAATGTAAGGAGCCTTTGGGACAGCTTCAAGCGTACCAACATCAGAATTGTGGGGGTGCCAGAAGAAGAGAGAGAGCAAGATACTGAAAACCTATTTAAAGAAATAATGACTGAAAACTTCCCACATCTGGTAAAAGAAATAGACTTACAAGTCCAGGAAGCACACAGAACCCCATATAAAAGGAATTCAAAGAGGACTACACCAAGACACATCATAATTAAAATACCAAGAGCAAAAAACAAAGAGAGAATATTAAAAGAAGCAAGAGAAAAACAGTTCATTACCTACAAGGGAGCACCCATACGTCTGTCAGCTGATTTCTCAACAGAAATGATGCAGGCCAGATGGGAATGGCAAGAAATATTCAACATGATGAATAGCAAGAACCTACAACCAAGAATAATCTATCCAGCAAAGCTATCATTCAGAATTGAAGGTCAGATAAAGAGCTTCACAGAGAAGAAAAAGCTAAAGGAGTTCATCAACTCCAAACCAGTATTATATGAAATGCTGAAAGGTACTCTTTTAGAAGAGGAAGAAGAAAAAGGTAAAAGACAAAAAATTATAAACAACAAATACATATCTATCAACAAGTGAATCTAAAAATTAAGTGAATTAAAAATTTGATCAACAGAATAAACTGGTGAATATAATAGAATCAGGAGCACAGAAAGGGACTGGACTGATAATTCTCAGGGGGAAAAGGGTGAGGGGTGTACAGGGATAGACTGGACAAAAATCATACACCTATGGATGAGGTCAACGGGAGGGAGGTAAGGGTAGAGGGAGTGGTGGGAGCCAGGTGGAGGGGAGCTATGGAGGGGAAAATAGAGAAACAAATGTAATAATCTGAATAATAAAGATTTAATTTAAAAAAAAGGAAATAATTTTATGGTTGGGGGTCACCACAATATGAGGAACTGTATTAAAGGGTCATGGCATTAGGAAGGTTGAGAACCACTGGTTTAGGGAGTAATCTCCAGAATTTTAACATTCCTTTTATTCCAGTTTTCTCTTTCAAAAAAAAAAATGTGTCAGATATTGCATGTACATGAAAAGGCTTTGTAAACTGTTGCCATTTCATAAATACAATCATAAAATAATAAAGCCATCCTTTTTGGCTCCCACAATACTATAACCTTATTCTTCCATTGAACTTTTTGTTGAATAATGTGGTAATTAGCTCCCTGAAGTTTACTAAGAGCTCCAGCACCTACAGGCATTTTAATCTCATTTTCCTATATCTTATTATGCAAATATATATAAACAAACAAACAGAAAACTATTCAGGTACTATAGCAGTACTGAGCCAGCTCCCAAAAAGGTCAGAGATTCCCATGGATAAGTCAACTCTGTGTGTTGGGGAAGAGAGAGGAGGACAGGGCAGGTGAACTCTGAGCCAGGTGGCTAAAGCTCTACAACTGCTATCAAAGTGGGGAGAATATGTAATCACCTACACACTCTACACTGTATTTTCTTTGTTTTTAAATAGGTTTTTTAAATTGATTTTGAGAGAGAGAGGGATAGGGATAGAGAGATAAAAACATGAATGAGAGAGAAACTTAATTTATCAGCTGCCTCCTACATGCCCCCCACTTGGGGATTGAACCCGCAACCTGGGCATGTGCCCTGACCAGATTCGAACTGGTGACCTCTTGGTTTCTGGGTTGATGCTAACCATTTAACAACACTGGCTGGGCTGTCTTTTCAATTTTAAACTTTTTATTCTGGTTTTCCCTAGTGGGGGGAAAAATCAGATAACATGTTGCTGCTCTTTAAAGACATAACCTTTAAAAACATCCCCTTTCTGCCAAAACCGGTTTGGCTCAGTGGATAGAGCATCGGCCTGCAGACTGAAAGGTCCCAGGTTCCATTCCAGTCAAGGGCATGTATCTTGGTTGCAGGCACATCCTCAGTAGGGGGCTTGTAGAAGGCAGCTGATCGATGTTTCTCTCTCATTGATGTTTCTAACTCTCTATCCCTCTCCCTTCCTCTCTGTAAAAAAAATCAATAAAATATATAATTAAAAAAAATTCCCTTTCCCACCTAAAAAAATACTGTTCTAGAGGTCAATAGGGAAACAAAATTCACTAAACCAAAATTCATTTTCAGTGAAACAGTGGGACATTCCTTCTGTTCACTGCTGCATGACGACCTCTCCAAAGCTCAGGGTATCAAACCTCCGCCATTTTATTATGCTGGCAATTTCCTGGCTCAGGAGTGTGGGCAGGGCAGAGCAGGAGCGAGCAGTCTCACCCGGGGCCTGCCAAATGGCTGGAGGTGGCTGGGAAGGGAACCATGGGCCTGAGCTCAGTTTTGGTTGTCAGTTAGGTTCCTCAGTTTTGTCTGCTGGAGTCTGGGAAGACCAAGCTGTTTTTCCATGCAACCGATGCCTTGGGAAGGCTGGGAGAGCCAGGAATGGTGGGCTCAGCATCTCTTCTCCCCTACCCAGCCTCTCTTCATGACAAGTGTGGGCTTCCTCACTCTCTCAGGGTGAGTGGACTTCTTGCAAGGCAGCTGAAGTCCCCTGGAAGGAATGTCTCAAGAGGAAGGAAGTGAAAGCTGTCAGTCTCTTCAAGCCAGAGGGAAGAATCACTCATGCCATCGTCTAATGATCAAAGCAATCTCAGGGTCCACCAAAATTTAAAGAAAGGAGACACTCAGGGGGGAATGTGAAATAATCCCTAGCAATCTTCAATCTGCCACCAAGAGACTTGTTTATTTCAGTTCTTCATCTGGCATCCATGTGTACTGGCATAATCAGATGATAGTTTGGATGGGAGCACAATAACCTGATTCAAAGTAACTTTGAGATATCAGCGCTTCACAAGAAATAGAATATGCTAAATAGGTCATACAAATACTTCTCCCACCACTGCTTCAGGTTTTTGTCACGGAAGGGCAAATGGTCACACAAGGACTTCATACATCAAAAAGGGAAGGGCATGGAAGAATGCACGGAGCTCAAAGTCAAAAACAATCAGACTCACTGTTAAAAGTTTCTTCACACTGAAACTTTGAAGGATTTCTCTTCAGAGATTCCCCTAAAGGATCATAATAAAGATACAGTTCATATCTGTATCTTTACTTAACTATCCATGTAAATATTAACTGAGTGTCTACTATGAGACAAGCAGTGTTCTGAAAACAAGTGTTATTGAAAATAAATCAGTGCAATGTAGCTATGTATCAAACTAACACAAATTCAGAAGCTGAGAACAGGACATCTACTGTTTCTATGTTTTCTGATTATTGTTCTATGTAAGAAAGATAGCAATTATCTCAAAGTTTCCATGTGTCAGGAGGCCAGCCAAATCTTAAATGGGTTCACTACTTCCATCCTCAACTCACAAGACTCTTATCAGGTGTCATCTTGGAGGATTCAAGTGGGGGTGGATCTGCTTCCAAGCTCATTTGGGTTGTTGGCAAAATTCATTTCTTTACAATTGCAGGAGGGTTTTGGGTTTTGCTGACTATGGGTTGGGGGCAACCCACAGTTCTCCCTCATGGCCCTCTCCATAGGTAGTTCACAACATGACTATTAGCTTCTTTCTGGCCAGTAGGAGAGTCCTTCTCTCCCCAATGGAATCTGCTCCAATGGAATCTGATACAACAAAACAATCATGAAAGACACCCCATTGCCTTTAATTATCCAGGTTAGAATTAAGTCACTGGTCCCACTGGCACTCCAGGGCCTGGGTCACTGGGTCACCATAGGGTGTGTCTACCACAATTAGAATCAGTATTTCCATCCTGCCTGATTCTTCTATGGTCATGACATAATTTATTTAACCCTCAGTGGAAGGCTGTTTCCAATGAGACACATGTGGAGGTGAATCCACTCGCCTGTTTTGCTAAGTTTTGAGTGAATATCTACAGAGTATTTAGTAGCAGAGAGATTACCTTCAAAGCAAACATGCATTTAAGTTTTGCTGACACTGCCAAATTGTCTTAAAAAGGCTGCTCCAATCACATCCCACCAAATAAGACCACTTATTTTCTCCTTTCAACGTGACTTCTCACATCTCATTATGGTGGATCATTATGGCTTTCTTCAAATATGTGTCCTTCCTCTCTTGATTTAGACTTACACTTAGGAAATTTATATTTCAGATGACATTGATAATAAGGCCTATTCTCCCCCTGTATTATCTGCTTCTGGTTGTATATGAACAAGCTATGGATTCTGGTGATTACTTTTTTTTAAAATATATTTTATTGATTTTTTACAGAAAGGAAGGGAGAGGAATAGAGTTAGAAACATCGATGAGAGAGAGACATCGATCAGCCACCTCCTGCACTCCCCCACTGGGGATATGCCCGCAACCAGGATACATGCCTTTGACCAGAATCGAACCTGGGACCTTTCAGTCCACAGGCTGATGCTCTATCCACTGAGCCAAACCAGTTTCGGCTGGTGATTACTTTTAATCCTACATCCCAATGAATCCTGCTAGTCTATCTACTGGCTTGTCACTCTGTTCTCTTGAGTTATCTATATTATACAATCACTTCTCTAAATAATGCACAATTTCCCCTTCCAGTTTTCATCATTTATTCTTTTTCTTCCTTTCTTGACTAGTCATTCTAGGACAATAATTAATAATAATGAACAATTTCAGCATTCTAAGCATTTTAACAATTAAACAGGATACTAATTTAAGGGTTAAAATATTGTTAAATCATTTTAAGGAACTATCCATAATTTGTTTTATTAAAATATTGTATTGGGAATTATGTAAATTTTGCCAATTGCTTTTATTCATCTCCTGATTTCCTCTTTTGACTTCATAATATGGTACATTATATTAATGCATTTCCTAATACTGAGTCACCCTTATATGTCAGGGATGAACACAACTTAAATGGAATTATATGCTGTTAATGTAGTGCTGTTATTTGCTGATGTATTATTTAAGGTCTCTGCATAAAATTCTTAAATGAAATTGATCTACAACTTTGTCTCTTAAATGAAATTGATCTACAACTTTGTCTCTGCCAGGCTTTGGCATTAGTGCCCTACTGAAGTCATAAAAATAATCTGAAGTTTTTCTTTATTTTGCTATGGACCAGTTTAAACACCCAAAGATCTATTTCTTCCCAGTTTAATTCACCTATGAAAATATCTGAGCCTGGTGCTTTTTTGAGACATGGATGGCAGCTCTATTAAACTTGTCTTCACTTCTTTCATTATCATTAGTTCACTAATTTCATTCAGATTTTCAAAATTCTTTGCACTATTTATGGGTTATTTCCATATTTGTCCCTCTTTATGTGCGCCTTCTCACCATCCTTTTTATCCTTAACTAGCCTGGCTAAGAAAATCTGTTTTATTTTATGCTCCCCAATCCACCAAAAATATGAGGTATTTATTTAAAAAAAAAACACTTTTTGTTTCTTTTCTAATTAATTTATTTCACCATATACGTTTTTATTTTCTTCAAATTTGGAGTAAATGGGTAAAAGCTTAACTTCTGGCTTAGTTATTCAGTTGTATAAATTTATAAATTTCCTGGAGACATAATTTTTACTCTGTTCTTTCAGTTTTGATATGCATGTTTTCATATTTTTATAGGAAGTCTGAAATTTTTATTTAGATCTATGAATCATGAGAGCTTAAAAATTTGCAGATAACCAGGAATGTTTTTGTTTTTTTTCTGAGGAGTAATGAGTGAGGGTCTTCTATTATTATTACTGTTGATAATTTCTAAAGCTACAATATTATGGACCAGAATAAGTGGTCTGTATTATTTCTACAGTTCGAAGTTTGGAATTTTTCTCTGGGTCCAAAATAGAAACTCAAGACCTATCAACATTTCTTTGTGGTCTTCCGAGCTGCTGTACAGAAACATGAGGCTACCAGATGCATCCTCCTGGTACAGTTTTCCTTTTTCCTCAAAACTTCAACAGAGTAACTGAACCACAGTATGTCTCTACATGGATAATTCTGAGTGACTTAAAATTCAGAATTGATATTCCTAAAATTTAGCGATTATGCTGATCAAATGAAGGTCTCACTATAATTCTGATTAAAAGGTCTTTGTGTGATCGTTACAAGTGATTGGTTCAATGCACTTGGTTTGGTGTTCCTGTGACCACAATGTCTTGTGATGGGTCATCTCTGCACTCCACATCCACAGTTTTCTCTGACTTCTTTCATCTCTCTTTTTCACCCACTGAATGTGACTATTTGGTCAATCATGGTGATTTGTTTTCCAACTTTTGATTCTATTCATTTCGGTTTTTAATCTGTTCCATTTGTTTGGATGTTGTCTTAGGTGCCAGTCTGTTTTCTTAGCTCAGCAAGCACCTTTTTAAAAAATCCTCTTTAATCACTTTATTTTTAAACTCCCATTTTACTGAATAAATATTTAGTTCTTTAATAAGTTCATTTATTCTCTTCCTTAGATCAGTTTTTCTTCCAAAACAGATTCTTCATCTATAGTTTACATTTTTCCCCCTCCTGTTAATAATACATTCACATAGACAACACACTGGATTTTTGGGGGTTGGCTGATTTCAATGATACTAATGTCTTCAATGGGCAGCTGTGTCAACACTTTCTATACACTCCACTAGCATATGGGTGACATCCTGAATCTCTTCCCAGGTTTTGGATGTCTGTTTTTTGCGATGCACTACAGTGTGCCTGCCCAGTGTTCCGAGAAAACATCTTTGTCTGGTACGGCTGCCACAAAGGAACACTATAGACTAGGTGCTTAAACTATTTTCTCCCAGTTGCGGGGGGTGAAAGTCCTAGATCAAGATGGCAGCAGGGTTGGTTTCTCCTGAGCTTCTCTGCTTGGAGTGCAGATGGCACACTTCTCTCTGTGCCTGCACATGGCCTTTCCTCTGTGCATGTATATCTCTGGTGTCTTTTTTCTTATAAGAACAGCAGTCCTTATGACCTTATGTAACCTTACTTACCCTTTTTTTTTAAATATATTCTATTGATTTTTCACAGAGAGAAAGGGAGAGAGATAAAAGTCAGAAACATCGATGAGAGAGAGACATCGATCTGCCACCTCCTGCATGCCCCACAGTGGAGATGCTCCCGCAAGCAAGGTACATGCCCCCAACCGGAATCGAACCTGGGACCTTTCAGTCCGCAAGCCGACGCTCTATCCACTGAGCCAAACCAGTCTCGGCCTTACTTACCCTTTTAAAGACCCCTCTCCAAAAAGAAACACGTTGGGGACTAGGGCTTCAACTTCTGGATTTTGAGGGAACACAATTCAATCCATAACCAAAGGGTTTGGGGCGGCGGGGGCAAAGATGCCACCAGAGCTGTCTTCAGCCTGGTCTGACCTCATCTCTGTGCATTTGCCAAAATGCTGTGTCTGTGCTCATACCTCCTGCTTGGGCTGTCCACAATTCCAGCCGCTGCCAGGAGTCTCTGTCCTCAGCGGCCAAGTTAGCAACCACTTCCTTCCATTCTGCAGGCAGTAGATGGACCAGGAAAGAGGACGACTTCCAGATGCTCAAGTTGGAAGTTATAAAGGTGGGAAATGACACTCCCTGCTTTAAGGGCTTCTTTTCCCATCTTCCTCTCCTACAGAAGCTCTTTCCCTTAACTCAGTTTCAGTTTTGATGGTCTTTCAGACACTTTTCTTGCAGGAGATCACTGACCCTCGTGCGTCTGAGAGGGAGTCACACTCCTGCCAGCCTCTTTTCTCTGGCAGGAGAGCAGGGTGGTCAGGAGGAGCTTCTATCTTGGTGGAAGCTTCATCTTGACCCAAGACTACCCAATCATCCCTCCACCTCCCTCCATGGGAGCTTCTTGAGGAAGGCACATGTATCTGTCCCATACTGTCTCTGTGGGGAGTGCAGTCAGGAGTAAACCAGAAATTGCCTGTGACCATTTTCAGAAACAACCCGTGCTGATCTCTAGCCTTTGCCTCCATTGACTGACACCAACCTTTTCTTTTCTTTTAACCTAGTTTGGGTTTGTACTGTAAGATTTTAAGCTCCGTCTTTGCCATCTTAAAGCATGTGTTTGAGATATTTGTTTTAGATAAGAAAATGACAATAAGTAATACTGACAAATACATACCTAAAAAGTATTAGACTATCACATGCAGGAACCTGTAATCTGATAAATTTCACTCCTTCCCTCACTCGCCATATGTGAGTATTTTTATAAGTTATTTCAATATCACCCACATTTATTCCACCAAAGCAGAGGTCTCTCACTGAGCTCTGCAGAATTGGCAAATGCCTAAAAGTCCGTTCGTTATAAATGGTGCATATGCCTTTATGTTTTTTCAGAAAGTGAAAATATTATCTTTTAAATTCGCAAAGGGGTATGAAACATAAACACTGGCTCAGAATCACTGATCTAGAGTAATGAACAGGAAAGCTTCCAAGAAAAGGAAACAAGAAAGAATCAGAAACAATTTACAGCAGTTTGGATTCCCTTGAATAATAAAGGCAAGTAAAAAAAAAAGAGAGAGAGAGTTTTGAGTTACATGGAATTTAGATAAAGCCACAGCCGACTTCCAAAAAAGTTCCACTATGGGTGTGTCTGTGGCCCTGGGCATGGGAGGAAGGCAGTCCTGCAGGAATCATGGGAATAAGATGATGAAACATGAGAGACAAGGATCACTCCAAGAACCTTTCCACATCAGTCTCAACGAGGACAGCTTCCTCTGGGATCTTTAGTGTAGTAAGCACAAATGACCTAACTCCTTCATTAAATTCTGCAAATGGCCACTAAACCCCTCCATGGTAATCTCCCCCTCTCCCCCACCCTCCGAATGTGCATCTACACAGAAATGACCTAGAGAAATCAAGTGCTTGAAGCCTTCCCTGCAGGTACACTGTCTCCACTTTTACTTCCTGCTGGAGGTAAAAGAAGAAAAACTATTACCTAAAAAGGGAAAAGCAGAGCCCGTAAAGAAATTCCATGTTCAATATACACGAAAAGCAAAGTGGGTTCGGCAACAAATGGAAGAGAACAGGAGGTAGATACCGAGAACAACACACTAGAGATTCCCGATCCGGATTCTGTGTGCGCTCCTGATGTGCGCTGTTTCTTTATGTGAACACGTCTAGAGTGACTGCTGTTTGCAGAGGATTACCAATCTTCCTCAGAACCTATGAGTCCAGCCACATTAGAGATCTGGTTTGGCACCATCAACAGCCTGTGGCCCATGTGCACTCCGGTAATTAAGAATAAGTAATTCTGATGACAAACACCACACCAGCTGTGCAATGATTAATAAGAACTTCCTTGTGCACACCACCAGGCCCTGGCGTGTGCGACTCCCTAGACTCCGTGCAGCTCCTGACTTGAAATCAAATAGAGATTTCCTTTCTTACTCCCACACATTCCAACAGAGCCATACATAAGCACTTTTGTGCAATTTAAACTTGGAACTATTCACGCAGTAATATTGACTGAAACACTATGCATCGTTTAAGCTTAAAAGAAAAATGTACAGTCTTGTTTTTCTTGGGACAGTAGAAAGACCACAAGAAACTTTCTCACTGTGTGGCTTAACTGCTCGAAATTCTTTTTTGGAAAAGAGTCGGGCTATAAATGAATAAAGAAAGCCGTGTGACCTTGGGTAAGTTCATTTCAACCCTCCAAAGATGCGGTCTGCTGCACTCATCTATAAACTGCAGACAAACCAAGGCTCCCCACCCTCCCCACCAGCACTGGCTGGTTAATTCTTGGCTCTGGTGAATGAGAGCTGGCCAGTGCCTGGAAGAAGAGGCGCTCAGGAAGCCCTCCTGCCGAAACTCCTCCCTAAGCAGACAGGAATACTTAAAGCTTAGGACAAGGGATCTTCCACTTTATAATTATACCCATTCTGCCCCCTGCAGGCCTTCCCCACTGCTGTGAATGGAATAGGTAAGTATGTTCTGAAGAAACAATGAAGTTGTTTCGCAAAGGGATGCCCAGTAAGTGCATTTAAGTCTTTAAAGTGCAGAGCTGGATTTAACCTGGCTTTGGACAAAGAAAGCCAATGGCTTCTCAGGGGTCAAACGCTAGTACACAAGCTTCAGGCCCTGTGCTGAGATTTCCACCGTCAACACTTGTACTGTTGTCTTTCTCACTAAATACTGTCTTTCTCAAGAGCAAGATCTGCTTTTATTTTCTTAATCTTTGTGCCTGTCCATGTAGCACAAGGCATGGAACAACAGCTTAACACATGTTTGTTGACTGAATTAAGAATTGCATTAAAAAAGGGTTCCAATGAAAATGTCAGATCACTTAACTTTTATCAAGAATAACTTCAGATAGATATATATTATATATAGAGAGAGAGAAACACAGAGATAAAACTAATATAATGAACTCCTACATACACATCAATCTGAGTTCATCTCCACTCCCAGATTATATTGAAGCAGATTCCAGACAAGTGCAGTGTTTTAAGCAAGCTTTGGGCCATTCGGTTTTACTTTGCCCTAAAATTCTAGGCACTTGTACAGCAGGTCTTCTAATAATATTTCATTCAACATCATTTCATTATAACATTGATGAGAATGCTGTAAGGACTTAACTCTGTTTATATCAGTTAGTCCACGTTAAAACAGGTTTCCTTATGTTTTGCACTTTTAGTTAAATAAGGACTTATTGTATCTCTATGGTAACAAGAATACACAATACTACATAAAGACTGACAAATCAAGAGAAGACTCGGGACACAAACAAAAATAAAAAAAAAAAGCAGCCTGGCCAGTGTTGCTCATTGGTTGAGTGTGGACATACGAACCAGGAGGTCCCAGTTCTATTCACAATCAGGGCACATGCCCAGGTTGCAGGCAACAGGGGGTGTGTAGGAGGCAGCCAGTCAATGATACTCTCTCATTATTGATGTTTCTATCTCTCCCTCTCTCCCCCTTCCTCTCTGAAATCAATAAAAATGTTATGTTGTTGTTTGTTTGTTTTAAATCAAACACTTCCCCTAAATTGCGACATATTCGTGTATTAGGGGATACTTTTAGTATGACCACCTAAGATACTAAACTAAAATAGTATATATATATGCACATTGTCTCCTCAGACAGGAGTTCAACCAATTGGGAGTTCAACCGCTCACTATGACGTGTGCAGACCACCAGGGGGTGGCATAGAATGAAGGGAGGCCCTAGCTGGTGGACAGCAGCCACTAGGGACCCTACCTATGCATGAATTTCGTGCACTGGTCTTCGAGAGAGAAAAAGAGAGAGGGAGGGGGGACTGTGTGTGTGTCTGTATTTATATTTATATAATAAAAAGTAATCCTATCAAATAAAAGAGTAATATGCAAATTGACCATACCTCTACTATACTCACAAGCCATGCCCCCAGTCACACCCACTAGCCAATCAGAGTGAGTATGCAAATTAACCCTACCAAGATGGCTACGGCCAGAGAGAGCTGGATGGAGTCTTGGGTTACCTACCCCTGGCGATGGAGGAAGCCAAGTTTTCCTCACACCCTGGCCGGCAGGCTTCTGCTTAAGGCAACAAAGTTTCAATGGCTGTGTGAGCAAAAGGCTTGGCTCTGCTCCAGGCTACAAAGTTTCAATTGTAGAAGATAAATAAATCCCAGATACCAGGGCCTCCGCTTGGGTCACCAAAGGGCATGGCCAGCCTGCAAACCACCACAGGCCCCTCACCCAGGCCACCCCACACCCCAAGGGAACCCCCACCCTGATCTAGGACATCCTTCAGGGCAAACCAGCTGGCCCCCACCCATGCAGCAGGCCTCTATTCTATCTAATAAAAGAGTAATATGCAGACTGACCATCACTCCAACACACAAGATGACTGTCCCCATGTGGACACAAGATGGCACCACAAGATGGCCAGCAGGGGAGGGCAGTTGAGGGTGACCAAGCCCACAGGGGAGGGCAGTTGGGGGCAAACAGGCTGGCAGGGGAGCAGTCAGGCATCAATCAGGCTGGCAGGGGAGTGGTTACAGGGTGATCAGGCTGGCAAGCAGAAGCAGTTAGGAGCAAACAGAAAGGCAGGCAGGCGAGCAGTTGGGAGCCAGCATTCCTAGATTGTGAGAGGGATGTCCAACTGTCCATTTAGGCACGATCCTATCTGGGTATCCCAGATTGGAGAGGGGGCAGGCTGGGCTAAAGGACACCGGCCCCCGTGCTCGAATTTCGTGCACTGGGCCTCTAGTATATATATAAAAGCAAAGTGACTGAACAACCGGTTACTATGATGTGCACTGTGGCCAGCAAACCAGCCTGATTGGGGGCAGGTTTGGTCCGCCAACTTCCCACATCCCCTCCTGCCCCTGATCGGCTCCTAGTGCACCGGGCCTCTAGTAATTCTATAAATATATATATTTATAAATGTCTACATGTAAGTATCTATATTTATAAATATCTACATGAAAAGAATGAATGGCCATGAGACAGGGACAAGGAAGACAGTGTTAACAGTGGATGACAAGCTCACCTAGGAAATAATGACAGAAATGCTATTGAACAGTTTAAAACCCTTTTTTATAAAAAGGCTTCTTAGAGAAAAATCTGGATGATAAATGGGGGGAGGAGCAGATCTGAGGAGGGTCAGTGTCACCCAGACACTCCGCTGCCCAGGCTAAGGGAAGGAGGGGGTTTGAAACAGACACAGAGGAGAGAGGGCAGGGCAAGCATGGCAGCAATCAACAGAACTTAAGGGTGAAAACAGAAGAAAAGTTAATGCACTGATTCCTGCCTGGAGGGATCCCTCTGCAGGAGAAATGAGCCACCTGGAAAGTTAAAACATGGACGGCATTTGAGGGGCTTCCTACCCCGTGCCAAATTAATCCAACACAAGGCTGCAAGCCTTGGAATTCACTTAACCTGCTCTGACCACATTCTTCCTGATCCCCATGTTTCTCAGTCAAATTAATCCTGCCCTTCTTAAGAAGGCTGAGGACCCGCACTTCACTGGTAGTGGTAAATAAATCAGTTCCATTACCTATTGTTTTGCCTAAAAGTCACAGAACCTACTGATAATGCTAAGGGAGGACTTACTGTATTCATAACACACTATTTCCTGGGAATAGGACCCAACGCTTCCATTAAATTTTCAAAATGAGTCCTGATGAAATAAAGCTTCAAAGTTACGGCTCTGGATAGAGGAAAAGGGTGTCAGATGCAGGAGTGGACTCTAAAATGCTAACTGCTAACTGAGGGGCAGCCCGGAGGATCACCCAGCCAGGAGACGTGGGAGGATGCAGTGGGGGGGTATAATGGACCTATCCGACTAGAAATCAGGAGAGAGGAGACAATTATCTAGAAAAAAGAAATTATGTGAGAGTTGAGAGAAAAAGCCATTTCTGGTCTCTGAAGAAAAAACTGGAAAAGTTAAAGAAATTCTAGTCATAAAACTAGGGAATACAGCCACTGGTTCTGGTTTGGGTGACCTTAAAAGCCCAGTTTCACCTAAAATTATGTTGCTCAGACAAACTTGATCTATTTGCCTAAGAACTGGGCCTAGGAAGCAGCCAGCCATATACGGACATGCAGGGTTACTGTGAAATAGAAACTAAATGGAGTTAACGCAGACGGTGCAGAAACTATATCTGTCAATTTATCAAACTGCAGGTACTTTGCACTCTGTCTTTTCTCAGACTGTCCAAAAATGATTTGGTTGCAACCAAAACAGTACCAAGTTGACATGAGTAAAAATGGAGTTATTACAAGGAAATGAGCAGGAAGTGAAAAGAGTCAATACTGCTCCAAATTAGTAGGTCGGGGACATCTACAATTAACCAGCAACTCTCTATTTCTCACTTCTGCATGTTTGAATCTTCTCTGAGCACTGCCTCCCTGCCCCTCTGCTCTGTCCCACCTGATCCACTGCAGGTTCTTCAGCCCCTAGCCTGTAACTGGCTGGGCTTCTCCACATTCCCATTCCAAATCTCTAGAAGAGGCTATTCTTATGTTTTAGATGTCTCTGATCAGCAGATCTAAGGAGAGTGGACATGCCAGAGGGTCCATCTCTCCAGTGAACAGTTCTCAGAGGGGGCTGGGCTGTCTGCTAGAATATGTTTGTATTAAATGACATGGGACGCTACAGATGGGGGTCGGGGGTGAGAGAGGGAAAAGGCGAAGAGGCTGTGAGTTCAGAGTCTAAACCAATACCTTTCTCCCAACCCTGCAAAGTAGCAGGATATCTTCCCAGGAAAAGAAAAAAAAAATGTTTTCTCTGCAAGAATCCTAGCTGATGCAAATTATCAATGTGTAGGCTTCAACAGTATACGCATTATATTAATATAAACTTTCATCATTTTTAATTCCAAGGTTTTTGCTAAAAGCATGTAGTTTATCTTTGATACTCTGGCTTATGGTTCAGAAAAATCATTCTACATAATACTGAAGTGATGACACTTCCTGTTTCTATTGTCCCACTTATAGTAGTTGGTGTAATTTTAGATTTCTAAAAAGAAAATATTTTATTTTGGGTGATTTAGTGCAATCTACATGTATTCCAGATCTGCTATCTCTGAGGATGACAATATAGCAGTCCGGGCTATTAGACAGTAGCTGTGAAAACAGAAAACTTCCACTTATCGCTACTTGTAGTCTAAGGCTTATCAACTCCGCACTGCCATTTACCAGCTGGGTGACCCTAGAAGATATGCATCTCAGAAGTGAGGTGTACTAGTATGCACAAAAGGACCAGACCTCTCTCCTTATTTTTAATTCTGTGAATACTGAGCGCCAAGCTCCAAGCACTGAGCATCTGTCTTTGCAGCTTTGCATTCCCAGAGACTTTGGCGGAGAATTTCAGCATGGATCAGACCTCAGAGGTCTGCTAGCTTTCCTCTAACACCTCAATCACAACTCTAGCATGAACACATTCTCATTATTAAAAGAAATATTATGAAGCCCTTCCTTCTACTGAATCAGAAACACATTTCCTGGCAAGTTATGCTAACTTGTACTGAGTATGCGCCCTTAGATAACAAAGAATAAATCTATCCCAATCTTCTCTACTGCAGCTCCTCAATTTTCTTGAGACAGTCCCTATGCTTTCTCCATACTGGACACAAAAACACTGCAGGGTGAAAGATCTTTGTCTCCCATATTTCCTCTTATCAAACCACTCCTGTGTCAGGGGAAAATACTATCTACCCTCTACAGAGCTATAGAACAGCACAAAGACTTCCTATATTGTCACTCATGAAAAGAGCAAATTCGGAAGACAATGTCATTGTTACTTTCTGACTCTCCTGAAAAGATGCAGAGAGGATGATACAAAGTTTTCTGTGCTTTTAAACCTCCTTTTTAAACACTCTAGAAAAGGCAAGGCCCTGCTGAGAGAAAAAAAATAAATCGAATAGAAAGCAAATTTTCGTGGCTATGCCAAGGAGGCCAACATTCATGAAAACTGGAAGAAGAAAACAAAACACCCTCTGAAAATCTGTCAAATATTCTAGGCTTGACTTCTACATTGAACAGTCACTACACAGGCAAACATAAAGCTTTGAGAAAACTTTGGAGTTTTATTGTGTTGCTTGTGTTTAAGACATTTATTTTTCTCTCTGAAAACTGATGCTGCCTAGCAACCCAGGGCCAGCAAAGCTAAATCAGGAAGCATTTAGGCTGGGATTTTTGTTTTGTTTTGTTTTGGTTTGGTTTGTTGTTTGTTTTTTTTTAAGAGATTTCTATATCCCATTAAATGACAAGCACCTTCTAAGACTGGAAGGTTCCTGGTACCAGGAGAAGGAAAATTCTGCATACTACTCACTTGGGCCAGCTTTTCCTTACAGGATGGTAGAGACCAAGCAGCAGACAGAGGGTAAGGATGTGTGTTGTTTTTGCAGCCATGGAAATGGAAAAGGGGGCTGCCCGGTGTCAATCACGGTCCACATGTGGCCACTGCTGGACTGCAAGCTGGGACTGAACAAGGAACCCATTCCACCATTGAATGTGGGGGCCGGGATGCACCCTTCTAGCTCTTGGCAAAGATAAGTGGTCACAGATCAGAAAGGTGGTCCCAAGGTTAACAAGAGAAATGCACTGCACCATTGATACTCTTCTTCATGTGCCTGTAACTTAATATATGGTGATGTGTTAATTGGGAAACACACATGCCCGTCTCACCTTTACTCTTTCTTGGCTCTTCTATGATCAGAGGACACTGGTGATTCAAGGACAAGGACTTGGCCACAAGAAACTCTGGAGGCCCTGGCCACATTGCTCAATGGTTAGGGTGTCAGCCCATGCACCAAAGGGTCTTAGGTTTAATTCCCAGTCAAGGGCACAAACCTGGGTTGCAGTTCTATCCCCCAGTGCACGTGGGAGGCAACCAATTGATGTGTCTCTCTCACATCGATGTGTTTCTCTCTCTCCCCTTACCCCCTCCATTCCACTCTTTCTGAAAAAGAAAAGAAGCCCTGGAGCGGAAGTATGACATAGGCCTTTTCCACAAAGTATGGTCATCATGAATGGCCTCCATTTTCACACCAAGAAAAATGAGACAGACCAACAGAGAGCCCAGCTCAAAGCCAAAAATGCTCTTTTTGACAAAGTTATTAGACTCCACATTGAGGAAAAGGTTCATGTAAACAAAATATGATTGTTTCTCCGCACCTTGTGGCCCAAAGACACTATAACAAAGGCTAGAAAACATATGACCCACTGGCTATCAGACGATCATGATATCAGAATGTACTGAAGACCACGCAAAGTTAAGATCAGCCCGGAACTCCACATTATTGCATATTGCATTGAAAATCCTATAAAATTCCTTAAGATAAATATAATCCAGATTGTTATTATATTATTACTAGAGGCCTGGTGCATGAATTTGTGCATGGGTGTTGTCCCTCTGGGTGGCCTGCTGGGATTGGGCCGAAAGCCAGTCCAACACCACCTGCAGTTCCTACCTGCCGTTCCCACTCATCCCGTCCCACTGTGCCTGCTGTGGGCTCACACCCAATCAGTCCCAATCAGGAGAGGCTCACACTGCAGCAGCAGGATTCACCAGCCATGAGCTCTGCATCCGGCGCCCTCCCTAGGGGAGTGGCCTGCAGGATCAGGCTGAAACCAGCTCTCCAATATCCCCCGAGGGGTCCCGGATTGCAAGAGGGCACAAGCCAGGCTGAGGGACCCCACCGGTGCATGATCAGAACAAGGAGGAACTGCAGAAGGGCTCCAGAGTGTGTCCGGCCCATCTCACTCTGCCAGTCCCCAGCAGCAAGCTAACCTACCGGTCAGAGCATTTGCCCTCTGGTGGTCAGTGCCCGTCACGCAACTGGTCGGCCAGTCAACTATCTGCCCCCTGGTGGCCAGTGCACATCATAGCTAGTGGTTGAGCAACCTTAGCATATCATTAGCTTATTAAGTATTGATTGGTTGTTCTGTCATTCAGTCTATTTGCATATCACCTTTTTATTATGTAGGATGTGTATTGCATAAAGTGATTTGATTGAGAACATTATATGCCTTACTTTATGTAAACTGCCAATTTAAGTATCAACATAAGGCAGATATTAAAAGAAAATGACCCTGGTATTAATGTTTTCCTTGATGTTTCTCAAATATCCATGGAATTTTCAAGGGCCTTCATGGACTAGGGAAATGACACTTTATAGATATGAGCTATCAGGTCATTCGAATATGAGATTAACAAGCTATATACAACTCGTGTCTTACTCTGTTCTTCCTTCCCTATCATGTCTATTCTGACTCTTCTTCCTATATATTTTTCTGTCATATGGGGGAGAAAGCATCTAGACTCATTACTGCCCAGGCCTGAACACTCACTGAAGCCCTTACAAGTTGCTTTCAGCCCTTGCGCTCCAGACATTTCACTTGTGGAGAGAACATATGCCATCTGCCAGTCCTCAGATCCTCCCACCCCGTTACAGCATCTGGCATCACTGACAATGTCCCTCAACAGCCTGACACTGAACTTGAATGCATGCTTCTGGCTCCACTTTTAATAGTAAAATCTCAGTTCTTCTAAAGTATATTGTTCTTACCTTCTCCTAGGGATGGAAAGCAAAGCCTTTGGGGTGGGACAACTCTTAGTTCCAATGCAGGCATTGCACTTACTAGCTATGTGCCTGTGAGCAAGTTAATCTCTCACCCTTCAGTCATCTGATATGCATAAAAGGATAACGCATGTAAGAAGAATTTTGTACACACATATAAATACTGTGGAATATATGTGCCATGGGAATTGTATATATTTTAATACATATATTTTAAATATATGTATTTTAAGTGTGTGTTTATATGTATGTGAGATAAATGCTCTATATAGATCAAAAGTATATAATACAATGAGCATCCATTAATACTCTCAGATGTCAATCTCATGCTGCTTTGTTTTATATTACACTTTCCACCACTGCTGAGCCCCACGCCTCCAACTGTCTGCTGGACATCAGACCACAACTAACATTCAGCTTCTTATAAGTGAACTCACTCTTGCCCATCTTCTTCTTTCCTATTATTAATGGCACCAATACTCCGCCCAGATGGATTCCTCAGCATCACTTATAAGTTCATCCTCAGATGTCCCACAAATCCAGGCCCTGGATGCTGTCTGGTCCCCCTCACAGAATGATGCTCTCCAGCCTGTAACTCCTGCTCTCACACTGGGCCTTAATCTGCACCACGTAATGACCTCCTGGTCTTTTATTCCTCTACTTCCTACCGCAAACCTTGCTGCCAAACTAAGCTTCCTGAAGAAGGTGACCAAAAACCACAAGAGGCCCTGGTTCCTATAATATTAAGTCCAAACATCCTTGGGTGGCATTCTCAACCTCCCTGCACCTGGCCTGACTCTCCAGTCTCACCCCGCACCACTCACCCAGGTTCTAACAGGAGCCTCTTTCACAGAACAAACACCCACTCTCTGTGCTTTTCTGATTACACTAGAGGCCCGGTGCATGAAATTTGTGTATGGGGGGAAGGGGTCCCTTTGGCCCAGCCTGCACCCTCTCCAATCTGCAACCCCTCGAAGGATGTCTGATGCCCAGTAGGATCTGGCCTAAATGGGAAGTCGGACATCCCTCTCACAATCCAAGACTGCTGGCTCCCACTGCTTTCCTGCCTGCCTTCCTGATTGCCCCTAACGACTTCTACCTGCCAGTCTGATCACCCCCTAACCACTCCCCTGCCAGCCTGATTGATGCCTAACTGCTTCCCTGCCAGCCTGTTTGCCCCTAACTGCCCTCCCCTGCAGGCCTAGTACCCCCCAACTGCTCTCCCCTGCAGGCCTGGGTCTCCCCCCAACTGCCCTTCCCTGCAGGCTTGATCGCCCCCAACTGCCCTCCCTTGCAGGCCTGGTCCCTGCCAACAGCCCTCCCCTGCTGGCCAACTTGTGGTGGCCATCTTGTGTCCACATGAGGGCAGGATCTTTGACCACATGGGGGCAGCCATCTTGTGTGTTGGAATGATGGTCAATCTGCATATTACTTTTATTAGATAGAATAGAGGCCTGGTGCATGGGTGGGAGCCAGCTGGTTTGCCCTGAAGGGTATCCCGGATCAGAGTGGAGGTTCCCTTGGAGTATGGGGAGGCCTGGGCGAGGGGCCTGTGGTGGTTTGCAGGCCGGTCATGCCTCCTGGTGACCCAAGCAGAGGCCCTGGTATCTGGGATTTACTGATCTTCTACAATTGAAACTTTATAGCCTAGAACGGAGCCAAGCCTCCTGCTCGCTCCATGTCAGCAGCCATTTCTGTTGGGATTTATTTCTCTCCTATACTTGAAACTTTGTAGTCTTAAGCAGAGGCCAAGGCAGGCCAGGGCTGCAGAAGCTTAGCTTTCTCCATCACCAGGGGCAACCCTAGCCTCCTGCTCTTTCCAGCTCCGTGGCTGACGCCATTTTGTTAGGATTTATTTATCTTCTATAATTCAAACTTTATAGCCTTGAGTGGAGACTTGGGCCCACCAGGGTGTGTGGAAAGCTTGGCTTCCTCCATCACTGGGGAAAACCAAGCCTCCCTCCTGCTCACACTGTGGCCACAGCCATCTTGATTGGGATTAATTTGCATACTCGCTCATATGGATTTCTGGACCCATGTGAGCCACAGGTTGCCTTGACAACAGATGCACATATACTACTCACCTGATTGGTTGGTGGGCATTGCTTGTGGGTATAGTGGAGTGATGATTGATTTGCATATTACTCTTATATTAGATAGGATGACCCCCTGTACTCAAAATGTCCTCTTAAAAACACCCCCACCTATTCAAACTCCATTCCAAAACCAACACACCATTATTCAAGACATTTTCCAATCCCCCACAACAGGATGGACTCCATCTAAAGTCTCGTCAGCTTCTTGCTGTTTCTCTACTCTTATTCTCTGCTATTTCTTGAAGTTACTGTTGGATATTTCTTCTTTCTGCTACTGTACTAATGGTCCTCCTTCCCCCAAATCTCATACCATAGCTGACTCAAAGCGGCACTATTCTGAACTAATCCATAACACGTACACTTTGAGGACAAAATGCATGCACGGTTCACAAATTCTAAGGCACAACCCTAGCTTGAAATTCCTTTTCAATTTGCCAGTACCCTTTTCCACCTGGGGAAATACAATTTTCTGGTTTGCAAGAAAAGACCTTGATAATATTTTTGGCCCACAAACACTTCTTTTAAAACAACATCTTCATGTATCATGTGGGATTGAAGCCAAAACACATGGGTTAAGTTTCCCTATAAAGTCCATATGGATTTTATGAAAACGGCAAAGAGGCTGGGATAAAATGTGATCTCCAAAGCAGATTCACTAGGGGTCCTTTTCTAACTCCAAAACAAGCCAAATCTGTCTTGCTTTAATTACATGTTGAAAGTTTCTTCTTCTACTTTAGTGACTTTCCTAGTCAGTCAATATTTTTCACATTCCAAGGGAATAAACATAACAGAGGAAAGGAATACATCGTTCCATTATTTTTCCTTCATAGACACTACCTGGGTCTCTCCATTTCCTTTCTAATTTCCCTCTCTTTCTGTATTAGAACTTTTCCTTCCTCACTAGACAATTCTTTTTTTACCTCCCCTATCCTTATTTCCTCTCTTCCTTTTCATTCTCAATCCTATACTAAAAGAATCTCTAGCTCTCCCACACCACGTTCAAAGCTTTGGGTGGTATATGTGCATCTGTTGTCAAGGCAACCTGTGGCTCACATGGGTCCAAACCTCCATATGAAGTTCATCTGCATGACCACCCTTGTCAGCAGAAATACTCCTCCCTCCTCACAGAGCCTCAGCTCTCAAGTGAAGCTCAGCCAAGCAGGATAAAGAGCGAGAGTGAGAATGGAAGAAGACAAGGATGAACCTGGAGAAGAAAGATGATGTTATGGGGAACTACCTTCTGAGAAATGGTAATAAATCCAAGTTAACTGCTCTTGCCTCCCGGCACACCAAGCAACTCTGTGTTTCCACCCTAACTCCAGGCACACAGCGAATAATCTGAAACGAAGTATCCCCCCGTCTCCCTTCTTGGTAGGAAACCTCAGTGCTTCAATTGATCTGGGTTGTGTATCCATGGCATTATCTAGCCTGGCCACAGAACGGGAGAGGGGGAAACTGAAAACCCTCTCTTTACTCAGCTCTGCAAAGCTCCATCTCTGAGAATGGGTCCGGTTTCATCTGTTGAAGCTATTATCACTGGCTCAGCAACGCCACTTGGAAATTCCTCGCAGATTTGTTAACAAGGTGGAACCCGCAATGTCTGCTTCCCAGCAGAAGAATCATGCAGTTATCTTCCCAGCTTCAAATAAGACCAGGACATAGGAAGCCACAGCACTCAGAGGAGATCCTTCTATCTGAGAGCAAATTCCAGGGCCAGTGTTTCCTCAAACAAATGGGATAAAAGTTTCCTAATTGGGAGTCAATCTAACGACAGCCCTGTTACTAAACACTGTTGCAAAGCTTGTAGTCCAATTACTTCTTTTACAAAAACTGAACAGTAGCCACCATTCCAAGAAGCTGTCTGGAAAGCTGAGTGCACACTAATGAGGCTCAAGGACAGTTTGACAGGAACATAAAAGGAGACATAAATTCACCATTAGCTACTAAACACACACACACACACACACACACACACACACACACACACACACTTCGCAAACTGCCCATAAACATGATGCTTTTACTATGCTGGTGACCAGCTTTCAAGCTTTTCAGTGGGAACCAACACTCACACAAGCTAGACTTGTTCTAGCAAAGAGCAAATGCAACAAGGGCCCAAGAAATGCTCCTTCAATGCTCTGCTCCAAGGGGCCACACCTCTGTCTGACCACACCTTTCCCGCTCTTCTGACCCCCTCAAAATTTACTGAGTTCGTGAATTCACCCAATAAACATGAAATGAGCTTCAGATATGTACCATTTCTAAGTGCACAAAAAAAAAAAAAAAAAAAGATCTCTGCCCTCAAGGACTGAGCCGGGAGAAATAGATAACAACTAAGGAAATAGATAAGTGAATAATATAGTGTGTTAGACAGGGAGGATGCCATAGGATGCAAGCCCCTAAACAGGCTTCCCACCCCCAGACTGTGACCTGCTTTCCATCAAGGGCTGTGATGTTCCTCTTTGCATCTCTGTACCTAATACACGCTTGCCATTTAAGGTAATCTCAAATTTTTTAAAAGCTTTTAATGAACAAGTGAGTCACCAAGAATTTTAACAGTTGTCTTGGAGGAAAAATGATTAGTAAGGTCCTGATCTGTAAGTGATAGAATGATAAAAAGAAGTCTAAAAGTCCTTGAAAGGGTCTGTTGTATTTTTAAAAAGCATGTATTCCCCTTGATTATATAGAACAAGTAACAAGCTGATTCACCTACAAGATTATTTCTTTGAAATCAGAGATTCTTAACTTGGGATCCTCAGATTCGAAGAAATACATGTATACATGTAAACCTCCTGAAATTTTTAACATGCTTGGGGTAGTGGGGAGTTATGTGTGCACCTCTGGGGAGACTGTGACACAGATGGGCAAAAATATTTTCCTTGTGTCATGGAACTAGAATGTGAGTGAGAAATCCTAGGAATGAAGGCAGAAAAGGAAAAAACAAACAAAACACAACACAACAAAACACCTGAATAGTTCACAACTGCAGAGCCAATATTCATTTGCAACTGGGTTAAATATTTCTTCCTTAAGACCCGGCAGGCTCCTGATTTATGAAGCGCCATCAGAAGAGAGAAGCTCAGTGCAAATTTCTCAGGCACAAGCTCATCATCATGATAAATTTAAAAAGAGAGAAAAAGGAATACTTTTACATCACAAATTGACAATCCAAGTCAATTAGCAATTCCTTTAAGGAAAATAAATATTAATATGGTTTTACCTTTTCGTGGTTTTCAATTAAGATTTCCACAACAATGTTCTGGAACTTCAAGTCCATGATGGCAGCAACAGTTTCTTCCTGTGGCCTCATCAGAGTTGGTCCAAACACCACTCCCAAATTTGCCACGGTCATCAGGTTCTGCTTGGAGTGGTTTGAAACACTAATGTGGATGAGGGCGGAAAGAAAGGCCTCTGGTTAGAAGAGCGAAAACTGTGGAATGTACAGTACTCTGCAAGACTATGTCCCTAAATACCAGGACTCAAGTGTCCTCAATGTCTGCCTCTGAAATAACAGGATCCTCCAAGGAGACCACACATCACAAGGCCCCTGCCTACCTCTCTGCTTCTCTCTGATGCTCTCTGCTCTAGCCACAGTGGCTGGCTTAATAACTCCATCTATACACCAAGCTTGTGTCCCTCAGAGGCCTTCATTTACTGTTCCCCTCTACTTAGATCACCTCTTCTGTCCCCAGGTTGCTGTACTCTTGCTCCGAGGGACTATGTGACTTAGCAGAATTACCTGCACAAGCCACACGGGACTTGGTCAGAGCATCCAAGTCCTAGGAACAACCTGGACCAACTGTTCTCAGCAGCTCCAAGGTCTCATCCTCAAAGAGACTTTCCATAATATCCCTCTTTGTAGTCCCACACCCAACATATATAATCTATCTCCTCACTCTCCTTTTTGCCTTTTGACTATTTACTACCTGGAATTATTTTATATTTTTATTTGTATTCTGTTTATTAGTCTTTTCCCCTTAGAAAAACAGGACTTCCTGAAAGTATCCTGTTCAACTATGTGTCTACTAGCATCTAAGAAAGGTCAACCTTAGCCGGTTTGGGTCAATAGAAAAGAGTGTCAGCCTGCAAACTGAATGGTCCCCTGTTCAATTCCATACCTCAATTGCATGCCAGGGGCAGCAGCAGGAGGCAATCAATCAATGTGTCTCTCTCACATTGATGTTTCTCTCTCACTCTCTGTTTCTCCTCCCCCACTCCTTCCAGTTTCTCTAAAAATCAATGGAAAAATATCTTCAAGCGAGGATTAATTAAAAAATAAATTTAAAAAGGCATTCACTAACAACTATTTGTTGGCCAAATGAATAAATGGTTATACTAGTACTAGAACTCTTCACAAGTCATAATATCCTCTAGCCTTCATTTCCTTTTTAGGTGAAACAAGGGTTCTAAACCATAATATCCTTAAGTTTCCTCTCCCCACGAAAATAAATATAGTGATCAAGGAGTTATATGTTTAAAGAAAGGGGCTAACTTCTCTACTGGATTATTAGATTTTGCTTGCTTGTTAAAAGAGGAAATAAAAAGAATAGAATGGATCCTATGAAGTAACTACCTATTCCTCGATAAACAATCTTAAAGGGCATGTTCAAACTCAGAGTTAGGTAGGTGTGAAACCAGGCTAAATTTGCTAAGAGACTTATAATCGCATTTCCAGAATCAGTGTACAGGGAAGTGTATAATATTCTCTTCTTTTACTTCAATTCAAACCCCAAGTTGCTGGCAGTGATGTTAAGCAAATAATTACCCGACTTCATGAAAGCATCGTATTTCAACAGTCTTGTCCAAAACACACACAAGGAGTCAGATGTCCAGCCTGCCCTTCCAGGTGTGGTCCCTGGTATTGTGTGTACAGTCCCAATTCTGACCGTCACAAATGCAAGAATACCCCCCGCAACACCCCAGCAAAACGTTAGGAAGGAAAAGAGGCTTACTTTGTTAAGTGTTTCACCAAGATGTCCAACATCTCTTTATTTTTCTCTGGCAGTTTATGCACCAAGAAATGGATAGCATTAACACGAGATTCTGGACTCCCACTTTCTTTAAAAAGAACAAAGAATAATTAGTAGCATATTCAGAATCAAATATATTCCTAAAAGTCAACACATGCAATTATCTCATGGGTTCAGAGAATTTAAACATGTTTTGCCACCTCTCAAAGGGAAAGAAAATCCATCTCTCTTTCCTATTCTATACTTCTCCGCCTCCCCGGTGGGGGCTTTCAAGGAGGCTGCAGTCCCTGCCTTTCCCCTGGTTGACATAAAGAACAGCCAGCCCAGCCCAGCCCCTGGCACACTGCACTCACAATGTGCTCATCGTTCACTTGAAGGGATCTAGTCACTGTGTCCTGCCCACAATGAGATGCAAATAAATTATCAGCAAATAAAGTCTTCCCTCTTATGGGTTGAATTTCATCTCCCTACAACGTATGTTGACCTTTCACCACCCCTCCGCTTCCCCTACCCTCCGGTGTCTCAGAATGTGACTGTTTTAAAACACACCCTAGATTTGTTTTAATCAGGTACAGTGAGATGTGCAGGCATAGAAATGATTGTCATCAAGGAAGTTTTTCCTCACAGATTCTGAGAAAAAGGAGGCATGTCACACCATGCAGCGCTGCACAGGGAAGCACCAGAGTCAGGCAAGAGGCAGAAGGAACAAGGTCAAACCATAGGCCATGAGCTTCATTGTGGTGTCCATGCACGGGAACGGGAGAGGCTAGGGAAGCAGGCTGAGGATCGGTTTTGATTCTTTCAGGGGCTCTGGGGCATAGGGCTGTCCTCAGCTGTCTGGTGCCTGGCCGCAGGTGATTAGGGCAGAATGTGGCTGGAGTGTAAAAAGTCCAAAAGAAGGGGTGGGGGCGGGGGAAATGAGCTCTGGGTTGGTTATCTGGCATAGGCAAAGCACATTCATTCATCAGGTTTACTATCTTTAGGAATTGGTTAACCCCAGGAGGTTAGTCCCTCAGGATCAGTTAAGCCCCAGATGTTAAAATTCCACAATAAATAAAGACAGGCTTAACACAGTGATCTCAGTGGGGAATATGGCCCTTGCAGATGTCATTCATTAAGATGAGATCATACTGGAGACACATTAGAATGTTCATGGCAGTAGCACTATTGGTAATAGTCCAAAAACTGAACCAACTCAAGTAGCCATCAACAGAACAGATAGATTGTGGTATGTTTATGCAATGGAGTACTGCACTACGAGAATGAATGAGCTACTGAGTCACCCACCAAGGATGAATCTCACAAGATGAACCAAAGAAGCCAGACACAAAAGATTATATTTTGTTAGATTCCATTTATATACGGTTCCAATGCAGCAACCCTAGCCTATGACGTCTGAAGCCAAGCAAGTGTTCATGTGTTGTGGGGGGGATGGTGACCATGGTGGGTATGAGGAAGGGTTTCTGGGGTTCTGATAATGTTGTATTTCTTGATCGAGGAGCTGATTACATGCCTATCTTCCCTTGGCAAAAACCCATTAGGCTGCACACTTATGATCTGTGCATATTTCTGTTGTATGTCAACAAAGAATTCACTGAAATTAAACCTATCCATAATCAATCTCACCCTAAGATAAGCTAGAAATTTTAGTTTAGTGCCTTGAGTGTGTTCCACCCATTTTTAATAATGAATGTGCACACAGACTATTTTATTTCATATATCATGTTCATATCTCCATGTCATTCAAAGGAGCTCCACACCATCAACTTTATGATTAGCTAAGTTGCTTCCAAAATTAAATGAGCTCCAGTTAACTCTTCCGGTAGTAGTGTTTAAAAGTGGGGAATGAAATTTTACAGAACGGGACACAGTTGTGGCTAAAGAGAAAAAAGCAAAAAAGGCTAAGAAATGAAAAGGCACATGATAAAGTAGAACACAAACAATCAAACTACATAATAAAAGACTTAGATATGGATTACACTGGACACTGAAAACAAAAATTTACAACTATCTAAAGTTAGGTGATAAATTATAGTCAAATTTTTTAATCTGGAGTTAAAACCAAGATCTTACCAAATCAAAGCTGGGGAAAAAATGAAAGCAATAAAAATATAGAAACATTTTCAATTCACAGCTTTGATTTTAAAATTAAAGCAGGAACTCTGAAAAATAGTCTAAGATTCTGAAGGAATCCTATCAAATAAAGAGGTAATATGCAAATTAACCCGCACAAGATGGCTGCCTACGATCAAGCTGGCAGGGGGGTTAGTGAGGGAGGACCAAACAACTGAACAAGCAGGCTGCGTGGGGCAACCAGCCTGGCATGAGGGTTAGTGGGGGCGATTAGGCTTGCATGATGGGGTAGCGAGGAGAGATTAGGAAAGTGGGGACAGCAATTGGGGTCCACCAGGCTGGCAGGGGTGGGCAGTTAGGGGCGACGAGACCAGCAGAGGGGGGCAGTTGGGGACAACCAGGCTGGTGGGAGGGTGGGGCAGTAAGGGATAACCAGGCCAACAAGAGGGGGTGCAGTTAGGAGCAACCAGGCCGGCAGGGAAGGGGCAGTTGAGGGCAACCTGGCCAGCACGCAGAGGCGGTGAGGGGTGATCAGGCCAGCGAAGGGTGGGAAGTAGGGAGGCAGTTACGGGCAACTAGGCAGGCAGGTGAGTGCTTAGGAACCAGCGGTCCAGGATTGTGAGAGGGATGTCCCTGGGATTGGGCCTAAACTGGCAGTCAGACATCCTCTGAGGGGTCCCAGATTGGAGAGGGTGCAGGCTGGACTGAGGGGACCACCTCTCTGCACAAATTTCATGCACCAGTCCTCTTGTAAAAAGATAACTGCCTATGATAAGAACTGTACATTCAAACATTAAAAAAATTTTTAAACTTTGCATTGAAAAGCTACTTCTAACTCATGTGTCTATTTTGTCATATTCCTCTAAGGAAAACCTAATTTAATATTTTTGGATTTATTACTTATTCAGAAACACAAGACACAGAAATAGTTTTCCCTCCTCAAAGGATAAGGGTCTTCATTTCTAAAAGTAGGGTAAGTTTTTAAAGATAATCAAAACCTCCCATTTTCTTTATGAGTCCCTCTTCCTCTCCCATCCCATCAGTTGAAATCACACACACATTTTTTCCTCCTTCTTCCAAATAGAAGAATTTTTGAGATAATGCTTTTAAAGTAACTCTACCTTTCTCTCCATTTCTTTTATTTTAATGTTAATCTATCAATGGGCATTTCCATGTAAATACAACATACTAACTTAAGGTACTCCAAAGTTTTCTAAACTAAATTATCTTCCATTTTCATTGATATAAATTAACAAAGAAAGGTATAACTTCTTAAAAATCTAGGATACTGAATTAACCATAACACCAAATTTTTAACATATGCCAAGGAATTGGGAGTTTACTATAATAGCAAAAGTATGTTCAATTGTGTAACTATAAATCAGCATCCTCGACACTTAACATCTATCTGCTTATAGATACGACCTGTGCCAACTAATGGAGACTGGAAAAGATATGATCATAGCTTACTGGAGCATATCAGAAATACATGGGCAGATAAATGTTCAGTTACGTTAATATTTAAATGCCATAAATCAATAGTACTATAATTTTACGGAAGGATGAGCACTTCCCAAGGGAACAGATACCAAGTATCCCAGTTCTTCTATGGAAACTCCTATTGACTCAGAAATGAATACACCAGCCTAAGATAACTTGAGCATAACTAGAAATAAGCATTCGACTCCTTTAATTTCCAAATTTCCAACTCCTTCCCCACCAAGACCATATGATTTTTGTCTGTTTACCAACAAAAACAGAATATTCTGGGTAGGCCAACACCAGTGCCCTGGAGCCTATAATTGTTATATTTTTCATCACATGAATATGATTTTGCTTCCTATATAACTTGACTAGTGAACCTAACAACACAAGTGTTCTGGTTTGGGGGACTGAGATTCCTTGTGTGATTCCTTACCAGGCATCCAGGCTTCAGCTATCATCTTCAAACTAAGTCTAACATGAGTCCAACCCTGAAGCATGGGTCCAACTCTTACCCATACGACATATCAAGAAATCCAAGTCCAAGAGGCTGAGATTTAGGCCATGGACTACAACCTTCTCAAAGGTAGCGATCACATGCAGTAACAGCCTTTCCCAAGTCGGTACAATCTTTTGTATTCCTGTGTAGACCAAGTAAACTGTGTTTACATCTTACAAATTTCTGCACTAAAAGTCCATTATATTCTCTCAAAATATTGATGATGTTAAATACATACATATATATATAGCTGTCCTCAGGTTCCTTGTAAACAGGGGTGCTCAGATCATCTTTTGTTCTAATATTAATAGTCTTTGAGCCCAGATTCTGACACTGAGCTCCTAGGACCTCCATCCATAATTTATTGAGTGATAGGATGTCTGACACCAAGCTCCTAAGTCCCTTGGAATTTCCTGGGTGATAAGAATATCTTTTGTTCTAATGAGGTGACTTTGGGTGGGCCTTTCAATGGGGACTGATCCCCAGAAAGATCTAGCCAAGATGAGAAGCTTGGATTTTTCAGTACCATTCTCCAGAGAGGCAAGTGGGGCTGGAAACAGAGTTAATAATTCATATTACCTTTATGATAAAGCCTCCATAAAAATCCCAAAAGTACAGGATTTAAAGAGTGTCCGAATGCATGGACTTTCCTGTATGCTGGGGTGTTGGAACATCCCACAACACAGGGACAGCTCCTGTACCAGGGTACCTCCAAACCTCCTATTTCACCTACCTATTCACCCATATCCTTTATTGTTTCATTATGTTATAAGCTGTTAACCTAAGATGCGTTCCCCTGAGCTCTATAAACCTTTCCAGCAAATTACAGATCAAAGGGGGTTTATGAGAACCAGGAATTACTGGGGGCAACGTGAGGCTTCTGACTAGTGTCTGAAGCAGGGGCAATCTTGTGGGACTAAGTCCTTAACTTGTGGGATCTGAAGCGAATTCTAGTAGAAAGAATCAGAACAGAACTGAACTGCAGGACACTCTGCTGGTGTCCCAGCACTGTTCAGAGGGGGAGCCCACACATTTGGTTACCAGAAGTGTCATAAGTGAAGTATTTTGTGTGTGTGTGTGTGTGTGAAAGAGAGAGAGAGGGAGGCAGGGGAGGGAGGGAGGAAGGAGAAACACAGGAGTGGTTTTTCTAGACAGATGGTTTCTAGTTCCTTTCAGCAAATTTAGTTAACTCTCTTAGCTGAGAGGGTTTATTTAATGCTCTTAATTATCTCTAAGTAAGAAAAATATTTAATTCCTCAATGCATTCAACATTGAACAATAAGTCAGTATTTCATAAGAATGGAAAAATAAAAAAACGTTTGCCTCCTGTGGTGACAACCAACAAAATGCATATTTGTATAATGCACTTCAGAAATTAACTCACAGGTTCTCAATAAACTCTATGGAAAAGAAATGGACAAAAGGAAATGAAAGGACCAAGAGCAACCTTCAGAGCTCTCAGCAGGGAGGGCAGGAGAAGAGACTATCTCAACGCCATGAACAGATGGAAACTACCACATACGAAAAGAATCAAAACTCTGTTTCCATGCTGGGGTGAGAGGCGGTAGCGAAGTCTGGTGATGCTTGGTAATTTTAGCAGGGAGAGCTCAGCTAACAGATACTTCAGCACAACAGGGTCATCTCTGACCCTAACCACAATCCTAATTTTCCAACAATATTCAAAAAAGGAAGACTAATTTTGGCCACCTGATTTCTGTAGCTGTTTTATTCAATACTTGAAAGTACATATGCAAGAGATTAGAGGACCTGCTCCTGAGAGGAAAAGGGAGTACAGAGAACGGAACTCACAAAACTCAAATAAAAAATTAGAAATGTTGGCCTCTAAAATACACCTGGTTCATAGATGGACTTTTTCTCATTAAATACGGTAACTACAGGTCCATTCCAACCACAACTCCACTTAGGTGCAAATACGTGCCAATAATTACAGGAGCTACAGTTTTTCTTTGGAACAGGCCTGTTACCCAAATGGTTAAGGCTCTGTAACAGCATCCCGAAAAGTCAGGAAGCAAACACCAAGGTTCTGGCCTACTGGGTGGTGATACCTTTTGTATTTATACATCTCCTCTACCACATTGTTCAAGGATGCCCTCAACAAACTCTTCCAACCCATCCCTACCCCCAGTGACTTCATTACTAATTGTAAATCCCTCCTCTTAGGAGGCCTTCATCTGGTAAAATACACTGACAGTAGAGATTCAAACACCCTCGCTTCAGTTACAAGGCCTGATAGTAATAATAATGATACTCCCTTGTGGTGACTTAAAACTTATTCCATAATCACTTTATCTTTCTCCAATTCTCAAAGGATCCCAGAGTAAAACTGGCATGCTTCTGCTTTTTCCAGTCCCCAAGGCCCACAACACGAAACAATGGTCCTTCAAGTAGAGTTTAATTTCTCTTTCCCCTGTGTGCCAAAAATGCCACAGGGAAGAAATCAAAACAACTAAGCATTTGCTTGAGTTTCTGCCAAGAAAACTTTCCCCCACTTCCTTGATCACACAAATTCTCTTTTTAAAAAAAATCCTCTTCCCACATGAAAACAAAAGTGAATAGAACCATACCTTCCCCCTTTCCTGAAAGCCTATTTTCCATGGATGGTATAACCAGGCCTATACATGGCTTCTTCCTGTAACATACTAGGAACCCTCACTTGGTCCTGACCAATGACCTCGCAAAAAAAAGCAACAGTTAAAGCAATGTTAGGGCAGCAGTGACAAAGGCCTCAAAGAGACTGCCTGAAGTTTTCCAACCGCAGATTGAACTCTGGAATACATCCAAGGGGAGAGAGGGGGGAAAGTAAATGAAAATACAATTAAAGCTACTGTCGTTGCACCTGTGAAAACCAAACTGCAGGTTTTAGCTAGTGAAGCCTGGGTTTTGAATTTAAAGATCCCTGTAATCTGGCAAATTACTTAACATCTCTCCACCTTCGTTTCCTTAACTATTAAATACCTAACACCATTAGTCTTCTGATATTTCAGAAGACTAATGATTGAACATTACGTGTCGAATCTAGAAACTGAGGTGTATAATAATAAAACAGAAAACAAGAACACTTCAAATAAGTATAACTCGCCCAAAATTTCATCACAAATTAAAATTCTACCAACTATGGGCCTTTTCATTTAACATTTTATCATATATAATTCATTCTCTGTTATATATTATGTGGGCTTCTGGCATCATCTCAAAGTATTTTTTTCTGCCTTTAATTTCCATCTAAATATCTGAGTGAAGCCATTTCCAAACTATTAATCTCTCCAAATCTGCTCATCTCCCTAACCTTCTGTAAATTAAATGCATACATGTTCCCAGAGCATGCCAATATTATATATTTTACCTATAGCAGGATGTTTGTGTATATGCACCAATATTTGCTAGAGAATTGATTCCTGAGGCAGAAATTCTTTCATGGCTCTACATACCCAGTACCTACCAGGGACTGCGGTACAATAGACAATGAATACATGTGAATGAATGAATTTACTAATTGTCCCTTTTTTTTTTACCTTTAAAAAACAAACAAAACCCAAGATCTTTAAAAGTGATTTCTATTTTTAAACACTAATTACAGTAATGAAGTTCAATGTTCATGTGTAAATTATAGCTTATACCCACTACCAACCACAACACTGCATCTTTTCACCTCTACCCAATACTTACTGGCTGGAACAATGAAATCCCCATGTAACTCATAGGTCATAAGAGGCTCCGGAAGACTCCTGTGTGAAAAGGACAGCGCAGGATTACCAAACAAATCCACACTGGTCACCGCTCTTTGTGTTCAGTCTTTAATAAAGTGTATTAAATATGTTGTGTATTTCTTAGTAATGCATAGAACTTCCCCAGGGAACACTTTTACATATCAAAAAATACATAAATCAAAGATTATTAAAGGCTATCTGCACGTGGCACTATCAAAGCTTAAGCACCCACAAATTCCTATTAGACCAAACAAAGCACATGGTATTTCATATTTAATCTTGGTTAGCATCTTACAAGATTTTATATACATAACTTCCTTCCACTCGTTAACTTATTTAAAGTCAAACCTTCTTTTCAATCAAATAGGCACATAATTCTGTACATCATCTCTAATATATTAATTGAAAGTGCCACAAATATATATATAGAAAAGACTAAACAAAGAAATCATTCCTTTTCTCTTACATATCCCTATTATAAAAATATGATAAACATTTTTGGTTTATGCTCATGAAACACTAAAACATAGGTAAGAAGTAAAATTGAGGACAACTTGAAAAATATCCACACCAGCCCGGCTCTTGTGGCTTAGTGGCTGAGTGTTGATCCATGAACCAAGAGGTCACTGGTTCAGTCAGGGCACATTCCCTGACTGTGGACTAAATTCCCAGTAGGGGCTGTGCAGGAGGCAGCCGATTGATGTTTCTCTGTCATCGGTGTTTCTATCTCCCTGTCCCTCTTTTTCCTTCCTCTCTCTCTAAAATCAACAAAAACATACTTTTTAAAAATAAACTATAAAGAGTAAAAAATACCCACACCATTTTAATTTTCTACAAAAAAAGATTACATAAATGGCCGTATATTTTATCCTGTGATCAACACAATGCTATAGTTCTACGATTATATAAACCTAAAATTTTAAAAAGACCAGCTCTCTGAACTCTATAAACTCTTTGAGAACAAGTATAAATCTGTACAGTTTCTGGAGGGCAATCTGGCAAGATGTTAAGAACCTTTAAAATATTTAAATCATGTAATCCAAAAATTCCTCTTCAAATGCTTAAAGAAAAGATTAAAGATACACATACACACACACAAAAAAAATGAAAACATATTCAAAAGCCAAGAAAAATGCCAGGAACAAAGATTATTTCATATTGATAAAGAGGTCAATTAATCAGTAAGACATAAGAATTCTAAATGTTAACGGATCTAATAACAGGAGCTTCAAAATACATGAAGCAAACTGATGAGACTACAAGGAGAAATAGACAAATCCACAACTATAGCCAAGATTTAAATACCTCTGTCTCAATAACTGACAGGACAAGGAGACAGAAAATCAGTTAAAATACAGAAGATTTAAACAAAGCGATCAACTAACTTCATTTAGGTACATCCTTTACCTAAATGACACTCCACCCAAATGCATTCTTCCCCAGGACACATGGAACATTTATCAAGATAAACCATATTCTGGGGCATGAAACAAATTTCAATAAGTTTAAAAGGGCTGCATTTATAGAGGGTATTGCTCTGATTATAATAAAAATGGAATTAGAAATCAGTAACAGAAATATATCTGAAAAAAATTAAATTGGAAAATATCTTTAATTAAGTGTACTACACCACATATCAGAATTTGAGGAATGTTAGTAAAGCAGTATTTGTGGATAAATGTTTGCTGCTAAATAACTATATTAGAAAAGACATCAATAATTTCATTTTTTGTCTCAACCAGAAAAAAAGAGATAAAGTAAGCCCCAAATAAATAGAAGAACAACAACAACAACAACAAATTACAGCAGAAATCAGTAAAACAGAAAATAAAAACAAGAGAGAAAATGAATGAACCAAGTTCTTTGAGATAATCAATGAAACTGATAAATCTAGCCAGAATGACTAGGAAAGAACATAATGAAATCACAAATTATCAATGTCCGGAATAACAGAAGTAGTTGCAGAATCAATATAGCCTTTAAAGGTATTAAAAAGAAAATAAGGTATTATTATGAACAGTTTTAAATTACACAAGTTCAACAATTTGGATGAAATGGACAAATGTCTTAAAAGACACAACTCCCAAAGTTCCTAAGTATTCCTACATCTCTTTGAGAAACTCAATTTGTACTTTAAAATTTGCCAGTAAGAGAACTCTAGGCCCAGATAACTCAATGGTGAATTCTAGGAAACAAAAAAGAAAGAACACCAATTATATACAAATTCTCTCAGAAAATATGAGAGGGAATATTTTCTAACTCATTCTTTAAAATAAGAATTACCTTAGTTCCAAATTAAAGACATACAAATAAGACTACAGTTCAATATAGTGAATATAGATGAAACTGTTCTAAATAAAATACTAGCAACTCCAATTCACAAAGATAAATAAAAGAATACATCATGAGCTTATAACAAACATTTAACTGCCTTAATATTAAAACAAAATCAATGCAACTAACCATTCTAGAAAAAGAAAAACAATAAAAATGGAATTAGAAAATCATTTATCCACAAAAAAGAAAAGCTCTATGATCATCTGAATAGGCAATTAAGGAAGAAAAAGATAACTGTTCCCACAAATGGTACTGGAACAACTAGACATCCATATTCAAAAGTGAACTTAAATCCACACCCCATATCATCACAAAAATTAACTTAAAATATACCACAGATCTAAGTATCAAACCTAAAACTATAAAACTTCTAGAAGAAAATAGAAAGCCTTTGTCATTTTGAATTAGGCAGATTTGTTGATTCATCACATAAAAAAAAAACTTGATAAATTGGACTTCATTAAAATTAAAAACCATTTAAAATATGCTCTTAAAGAGAATAAAAAGACAAGCCATAGGCTGGAGAAGACATTTTACGTGAGAAAGGATTTATATCCAAAGTAATATAAACAATGACCAAAAACATGAGGATAAATAACCCAGTTTTTATTTTAGTTTTGTGAAAGACACAGACATCCAAGAAAACATATAAATAGCAAAAAAGCACATGAAAAGGTTTGATACCATTAGTCATTACGGAAGCATTGACTGAATAGCATGATGAGATGCCACCACATCCCTGGCAGGATGGTTAAAATTCAGAAGATTGGCCATTTCAAGAGCTGGCAAGTATGTACAGAAAATGAGACTCTTACAAGTTGTTGGTGGAAATGTAAACACGCACAACTACTTTGGGAAAAAGTTTGTCAGTTTACCAAAAAAGTTAAAGGCACACCAACCAAACAACTTAATGTTACACAGACATTCGGGCCTAACCCATGAGAAATGAAAACCTATGTTCCCTCAAAGATTTCTACTGTTTTTACTAGCTTCATTTTTAATGATATCCTAATATCCATCAACAGGTCAATGGATTAAAAAAAATAGTGGTATACCCATACCATAGAACACTAATTACCAACAAAAAGGAATGAATTATGCTACAACATAATTCATATAAGCAAATCTCTGCTGAATGAAAGAAGACTTAAAGGGGGAAAAATGGAACTGCATGATAATATTCCATTTATGTGAAATTATAGCAAACATAACATTTTTTTTATAGTGACAGAAAGCAGACCAAGGTTGTTTTCTGGAATAAAGGAATGAAGCAAGTGGTGTGAAAGTGAGGGATTTCAAAGGGGCCTGAGTAAACTGGGGGGTGAGGTGAGGGTCCCTATTTTTATTATGGTGATGACTTCACAGATACGTACACATATCCAAATGTACACTATGAATATGTGGTTTATTGTATGCCAAGTATACTTTAATAAAACTGTTTACAAACAAAATAGATGCAAACATACATTTATAGGTTATCTTCCCTACATACAATTTATAATGGTGTAGTAGACAGACACAGACACACATACATACACACAGGCATGCCCACACTGACAACTGTAGATTTTGAAACTGAAGTACTGAAGAAAACTGTTCTCTTATTTACTCTCTTCCTCCCCTTCACCAGCGGTTGCCAACCTTTCGGACCCCGCTGCTCTACATTATCATTTACAGAAGAAAAATAAAATAAATTATACCACAGCCTAGATAAAGGGAGAGAAGTAAGCTTATTGGGGTTTTTGTTTCAAAATGAGGACAAGTAAGATGAAGCAAAGAAGGAAAACTGTTACTGGGCAAAGAGTGAAAGTTAAAGGGTGCTGAAAAGAAAAGTGGGAAAAATAAGAACACTTAGAAAAACCATCAAGGGAATTTCATTTTCAATAAAAATGAATTTGTATCTTAACAGCTTCTACAAGCTTCTTACATCATAGCCATATGTCTGCTAGGCAATGAAGCATAAAAAGTAAGCAGTAGAGATCAATGTTACTCTCTCACTTCCATGTCTCTCTCTCCCTCTCTCTTCCTCTTTTCCTCTCCCTTTCCCTCTTTCTGTCCCTCCCCTTTCTCTCTCTAAAAATCCTCAGGTGAGGATTTTATTTATTTTTTTTAATATATTTTATTGATTTTTTACAGAGAGGAAGGGAGAGGGATAGAGAGTTAGAACCATTGATGAGAGACATCCATCAGCTGCCTCCTGCATGCCCCCAACTGGGGATGTATGTGCCCTTGACCAGAATCAAATCTGGGACCTTTCAGTCTGCAGGCCGATGCTCTATCCAATGATCCACACTGGTTTCAGCCTCAGGTAAAGATTTTTAAAAGCAAACATTAAATAATGTTAATACAAATGACAAGTTCCCCATACAAAATGTATTATCCTGAGTCACAACATCCCTCAATTTTCTAACCCAACATGTTCCTGAGCTACATCTCTTTGCCACCTGTTTCAATCTATCTGGGGCTATAAATCGTAATATCGACCAATGCTGGCAAGTTCTTCTCTTAAAGTCCCATTCCAATTTGCAGGCTTTAAAAGTTTCCTCTAGGTAAAATCATTTTACTAAAAACATCATAAAACAGCTCATTGGTCCCCTCACATGGGAAACTGTTGCAACAAACACATTGCTGAAAGTGAAAATCGGTCAGAGGGCTGGTATTCAGCCTCTCTAAGCACTAAAAGGTAAGAAAAAGTTGCCTCAAGTCAGTGGAAGAAAGAAGGAGACACTCTATGCATGTCCACTGTACATCTTTTTTTTTTTTTTTTGTCCAGATCCTGGGAGGTGGTTTTACTTCTTGTTTTAGTTTGCCATTGGGGGGTTTGGTTACTTCCTTTCCATAACCTCCAACCTCCCATCCTATAAGGTGGCAGGGTTACTTGCAGCAGAATTCAAGGGCAACAGTGAGAAAAGCTACCTGCAGCTCTGTGCCATGCACATGAGCCAGCTGGGATTCCAGCCCAGGCAGGCTGGCTCCAGCGCCCACGCTCTTGACCATCACAATGTATTTATTACTCCTTGTGCTGAAAGAAAAACATTTGCTTAGGCCACAACTGGGTAGTCAAAATGAGGCACATCTGGCACATCACCAGAAAAAGTGTCAAATCCTAATGACTACACTTTCAGTTGCTAAACATAACACAGGGGGAAAGATCGGCAACCTTTCAAACCTTCCAAGGCACCTGCCAGTTAACGTTCATCGCTTCATCACGTTCACGCACAACATGGGGATTGTTAGGGGGGAAGGTGTAGGATACATGCAGCATCTCATAATGTTTTTTTGTAAGTGTTGTTTGCTTCAAAGTGGGATCTGACAGGATGCAGCAACATGATGAGAGAAAAAGGCAGAGAACACAACACAAGACCCGGGCCATAAGGAAGAAGCTACAGAGTGTGTCAAGGACCATTTAAACTAATTCTTCACACAAAGCAGTTAAAAAAAAAAAGAAGAAGAACTATGTAGAGCAGCGGGAACACATGCCATTCATTACAAAAGAACTGGATTTTTGTCTTTAGTTATCCCACCAATAATTGAATCACCTTGGTCAGCCCTTTACCTGTACCAGGCATGCGTTTACCAAATAGTCAAGTGAGTTTAAAGCTTCCCCCTAGAGTGGCAGCTCCCTTTACTAGTCAGTAACATGCAATTCCTTCCATGCTCATATCCCTTTCCCCTTCTTTCGGTCAAGCACCTAACATGGGCTCTCTCAACCTCAGCACTATTGGCCATCTGGGGGAAAGAATGGGCTGTCTCCTGTATTGTAGGATATTTAGCAGCCCATCTCTGGCCTCAGCTCATCACATGCCAGTAGCACTCCCCCCGCTTCTCCTGCAATGGTGACAACCAAGAATGTCTCCAGATATTGCCCAATATCCCCTTGGGAGTGGGAGGGGCAAAACCATCCTCAGCCTAGAACCACTGCTCTCATATTTGAATGACAGATACAGGTCTAGATGCTGGGAATTGTGCAATGAGTATAAAACATAAGATGTCTGTCTTCAGGAAACTTACATCCTAATCTCAGGGTGGCTAACAAGATTCATTTTTACTGTAAATCTCATCTACACCTGTCAAGAACCATTAATGGCAAATTAGATATAACTTGTATCCTTCTATAGACTAGGGATAATAATAATGTATTTCATTGTTGAAGAAAAACTGTAAAAGTGACTAACAACATCTGGCTTAAATAAAATACTCAAAAATATGTAATACACACCGGAACCTACTGTTATATTTTAATTTCATTAAAAAGTAGAACAGCCAGACAACAACATAAAGAATATAGCACCACAATGATGCATTCTTATAATATGTAAATATTCTTGCAATAAATAACCTTAACCTGAATGTAATGGAGTCGATATATTTAATTAATAGTTTAAAGGAAATATGACAGCTAGGGAAATACGTTAAATGACACCATAAAGTCACAAAATACAGCCATAACTAAAACACAGAAAACTTGCTTTAAAAAATTGACCCAGACTCATCAACAAAAAAAATGCTGGGACAGGAGGGGAAGGGGGAGGGTGCAGAGGGAAGAGAATGTAAAGATTAAAAGCAATTTACAACATATCAAACAGCTCTGGCCAAGCAACTCAGTTGATTAGAGTGTCATTCCCACACACTAAGGTTGCAGGTTTGATTTCTGGTTAGGATATGTACAAGAGTCAATCAATGAATTCATAAATGAATGAAACAACAAATTGATGTTCAATGCTTGCTCTCTCTCTCTCTGTCTCCCCCTGCTTCTTTCTCTAAAAAAAATAAATAAATAATAATAATAATAATAATAATAATAATAATAATAAAGTCACAAATCAACCAAGCAAAATGTGTTGGCACTATTTAAATCCTGTAGTTATTTAAAAATATATATATATACACATACACACACACACACACACATACATATACATGACTTCTTTTTTTAAATAAATCAGTAAAAATGGAACAAAGACTAAGAACTTGATGGTATTCATTTTTTAGATATAATAATTATATTCCTCATATCTATTCTATATGGTCTTTTTTATTTCTTAAATACGTTTTTATTGATTTCAGAGGAAGTGAGAGGGAAGAGAGAGATAGAAACATCAATGATGAGAGAGAATCATTGATCTGCTGCTTCCTGCATGCCCTCTACTGGGGACTGAGCCCGCAACCCAGGTATGTGCCCTTGCTCGGAATCAAACCCGGGACACTTGAGTCTGCAGGCTGACACTCTATCCACTGAACAAAACCAACTAGGACATAGTCCTTTTTTAAAGTCCTTATCTTTTTTGACATATATGTTCAAGTATTTATGTGTGCAACAACATGACGTTTTACAAAATCTTTAAAGTATTAACCAAAAAAGTAGCAGATAAGAAGGCTAATGAAATATGAAGGCAGCATGTGAGTAACTGAAGAAGGCAAGATAATGGGGCCATGAGGACCCATTACACTAATCTCTCTGCTTTTATATATTTGAATTTTTTAATATGTAAATTTTTATATAAATATGAAATATGTAATAAGTTGATTCTAATGTGCTCATTGGAATGCAAACAATATTTACCTGAAAAACAAGCCTAGGTGTTGGGCAGAAGAACTGACCCTGCGGGAGCTGTCATGTTTGCCAAAGAAAAATCAACCTCCTCAACAGGCCCACAGCTAAGAACTGCCGCCAGGAATTTTTAGAATTTTATTTTTATTGATTTCAGAGAGGAAGGAGAAGGAGAGAGAGATAAAAATATCAATGATGAGAGAAGATCATCAATCCACTGCCTCCTACAAACCTCCTACTGGGGATCGAGCCCACAACCCAAGCATGACCTGGACTCAAACCTCAATCTCCTGGTTCATGCATCAAAGCTCAACCACTGAGCCACACCAGAGGGGCAGCTGCCAGGATTTTTTTCCCATTGGCTTCTTCACTTTTTTTTACTCCGTAGGTATTTATTGTTTATCTAACCTTAAGCTTTTTAATCATTAAATTCCTTTCGTTTTTAGAGAAAGTTTAATGACTCATAGAGATGATGAACCTTTTACTAATTCTAGTCCTAAATATTTTCTATAATAAATGAAAAATTGAAGTTTATCTTAAAACCTCAATAAGTAAACTTCTTTTCAAATAGCTCTGCATTTATTTTATCATTTCAGCCTTTAAGATCAAATGGTTTAAATTTAAGCTTTAAAAAATTCATTTTATAAAAAAAAAAATATTCAGTGAATGCAATAAACAGCATTCTTCCATTGTTTCATAGCATTACGTCCTAAAACTCACATTTACAATAGACATCTATTTCTACACCTCAGTCTGTGCCCTCCAATTCTCTTCTGTTGCAATTTACGTACCTAATGCTCTCCTTCTTAACTCACTTTCTAGGGCAGTATTAGCAACCTCATACACGTTCTCCTTTTAATAAGGTTTAACTTGACTATTAAGATATCTGTGCAGAGTTGGCATCTGCTGGGTAGGAAGTCCACATCCTCCCCGGCTTCCCTCCCGGAACTTGGAGGAGCTTACCTCAAATACTGCTTCAGGGCACTCGTTATTGTCTTCACTTCCCAGTCGCTGGAATTCTCCAGGTCCAAGTCATTGCAGGTTTTTACATCTAGTAAGCAAGCAAAAAAAAGAAAAAATAATTAAAACTTTGAACATTCAAAGGCCCTCTTGAATGGCTCACAAAGCTTTCATTTATAAGTGGCCAAACCACAAGTAATTAATTCTGTGGTTTCCTATAAAAACATTATATACCATTTCTTATACTATAAGCCATGACCTATCATTAGCCATTTCTAGTACTTCAGAAAATCTATTGTGGACATCAAAATCAGAGGATCGGGATTGGGCCGAGATTAGGAAAGAGCTCAACATAGTATAGCATTTCAATAGTGACCACTGCAAAGCATGGAGGGCTATTATGATGATGATCAGTATTATTGCCATTATTCAAGCTGTTACTCAGTAGCCATGGCTTAGAGAATGGGGCATTTGCAGTGTCTGTATCCTTTCGGTTGTTCAGGTGGCACTACTGCTGTCACACTGCATTAGGACAGGAAACAGGCAGTGTTGTTATTGGCAAGATGACTATTAGAACAGCGAAGTCAGTGGGAGGAAAGGATGAGTTTGGTCCCACAGGTCTAAGATTTGTACTCATCGTATCATATTTCAGAAAATTAATACGTGATCAGTCAAAATAGAAACTTCAACAGTCATTGTGGGTACTCTTTCACATTAATATTAGAATTGATACACTCATCCAAGAAATATTTATTGGAACCCACTGGGTGACATTTCTGATGTTTATTCTAAAATTAAACTAGTTTTCTTTGTCCTACAAGAGTGTTAATGATGTGTTCTTCCAAATGGCCTTTCAAATAGCTAATAAGCTCCAAGAAGACATGAGGCTTTAAAAAAAAAAAAAAGAAAAGAAAGAAGAGGAGAAGGGAAAGAGAGAGAAAGGGAGAAAAGGAGTGGGGAGGAGGAACAGAGGAAGGGCGGGAAGGAGAGAAAAAAGGGAGAGGGGAAGGGAGGCAGGGAATTCTGAAAAGGAGAAAGTCAGTTCTGGATGGTGGGGAAGGCCAGCCCTCTGAGCTGGGTGGGATCTCTGATCCTGGCAAGGCTGGGCTACCACAGCTCGTGTGGCATGGCACTGGGATCACAAACCCAGGTTGCAATCTCTGTGGAAACCCCACTGCACACACATCCACTCCAAACCCATCTGAACTTGAGGCCCTCACCTGCAGAAAGGAGATCATGTAAAAGCTCTCAGAGAGCATCAGAGCAAATCAGGCATGTGTACGGATTTCCACATGTTATTAAATGACTAGGTAATTACCATCACTGAAACACCACAAGTATCAGCAGTCAGTGGTGGTACCGACCTCCAAGAGAGGGAGGAGCAGACGGATTATATTTCATAATCTCAAACGATCACTGTAAGTATGTCTGCCTTTCTGTACTCTTTAAAAGCACTAAAAAGAAAAACCTGTCAAAATGGGCCCACCATATGATGTCATCCATGCCCCTTATAAAGTTTTAGGCTTGGGTATGAGGAAGGATGGACAACAGCTCAATGTTATTCTCGAACTTTTTGAAAATTAAGTAAAACAGGAAGTGATGGTTATTTCACAGCCATAACAGCGTACATATGAAGTCAATTACTCAAAAGTCTGGAGACTTTTTAAAGCGCTTCAGCAGTTCTTGATTACAGCAACTGACAGCGGCAAGCAATAAACTACAACAATGGCAACTGACACTGATTACATTTTGAACAGTTCCTACCATTCAGGACTCATTTGTTACTGAGCTTGTCAGAGAGGCCACAGGTACATTCGAGAAATCAAATTAGGCACCCTGATTAAAGGCGCAATCCTTTATAACTGGGACTAAATAATTCTGTTCTAAAGGCTTTGCCAACCAATTACTTCAGTAACTGAATATTCTCTCTCTCTCATTACATCAATTATTTAAATCTCATTTTAACATACAAGTCAGATAACATATTCAATCAACTTGCTCCCAGAAAATCACCATTTTTAAATCCTTCTGAAGGAAAGGCTTCTAAATGAAACCTTTCATCTTCAGCTTTCTACCAAATTATCATTCTATATTTTGAGAATCATACTTTTTTTCAATGAAAAAAAAAACACACATTCTTGAATTCATGAAATAAAACGTAGCTGTTACCTCAGGAGCTAATAACTACATTGTGTCTACGGTGCTGATCCTCCATTAAATGTTACGGTTTTCAAATAACTCACTCAACCATCCATAGCAGTTTTTTAGTTTTGTTTTGTTTTGTTTTGTTTTGTTACAATCAGTGGATGAATTGGGACTAGATAAATGTGTTAACTTATTTGGGATTCAAACTTAAAATACATTGGACTGTTCATGAGAATATATGTCCTATTGTAAATAAGGTAAACATTTTGCTTCCTTTCTGACCAAGGGAACCACCTGGTGGACTACTTAAAAATTTAAATTAACAAGCACAGATCCAAACAGTTGGCTTTTTATTTGGATTATGTTTCATAATTTTATAATTAACCAGTGGTTATTTTTTTTGAAACAGGAAATTTCCAGCCCAACCTAAATGTTAAGTGTTGGCACTGACTGGGGTCTCATTTTAAAGCATTTAAGAAATAATAGTGGTTGAGTGAATTTCGAAAATGATTTTTTTTCCAGCTATTAGTTTACTTTTTCACCAATCTATATGAAAAAGTTGTTCTACAAAGTAAAGAAGCTAATATTTTTTAAGTAAAACACTTCTAAATTAGTTTTACTTGTTTTCTGTGTCTCTCTGTCTAAACTTAAAATCATCCAATCTTTTTTGCAAATTAGATATATGTAGAAATAACCACCACATTCACCAGCACACACAAGCTACTATCACATTTTCTCACAAGTGCCCCCCTGCTCTGGTATTTTCATTCCAAGTGCGGGGAAAGGCAGAACATGTGAAATTCTAACTCTTCTCAGTTCCAAACTACCCAAAACTATTGTAATTAATCTGTTATATTCTCACCCCACTTACTAAAAAAATGACTCACCCAAAGACACCTTATCTGATGTTTCTCCCCACCTTTCCCAACTGCTCTCTCTAAAAAACAAGCCAACAACAACAAAAAACCCAAAACTTTTTTTGAGGCCAAGTGTGCCCTCTGTTGGAACCAAAGGGAAGGGAAGGAAAACTGTTCACCTGAACATTTTCTCTTGGGAATTTAAGAAGCTTGGTCCAGGGAAAACTAGGAGCCACTGGGAATCCAGGAGATCACTATCCTCTGTGCCCAGACCTGGAAGGGTACTACTGACTTTCTATTGTCAACTGCCATTGGTATTTCACATTGGCAGTCAGACAGGAGAGAAGAAGGGGCGTGGGGGGGGAGGGAGAGAAGGGGTAAAGGGAGGGAGAAGGGCAGGAGGAGGGCAGGAGGAGAGGAGGAAAGGAAGAAAGAATAATAGAAACTTTTTTTTTTTAATCTTAAATGTGAAGGGAGGAAACATACCGAAAAAGGAACAAGTGAAGAAAACCTGCCAGATTTGACCAGGCATCCTTTCTTTTGAAATCATCCAAACTTTTACATTGTGAATACTTAAGGAATACTCAAAAAATATTTGAAACAGTACAAAAAATATATGTAAAAATGGCATTAATAGGAAAATAATACCAAAGAATTGCCTTTCAAGAACTAGAAAACTAAGTAAATCTATTTCTTCTCAAAAAGTATAAAATGACTTGGAACTTTTTCTCAGATACGTAAAAATTATATCAGTTTTCATTTGTACAAAGAAAAATGCATTACAAACAAAAGGTGCTTTGAAGAATTCAAATTTGAAATAAACATTACCTGGAGGAATAGTCATTTTAAAACAGTAAGTGCACAGTACTACAAATGAACAAACTTAACAGAATTAATTATCTAGAGGGAGAAAACATTGACTGGTTTAAAAGTGAAAAAGTTAAACATCTGGCAGATTCAGCCAATTTTTTTTTTCACTAAGCTATATAATCTTAAAATAATGTATAGAGATGGGGAAGTTGGAGAGAAAGAATGTCTATGAAATAGTTCTATACGTGGCTGTTCAGAAACTCTAAAACCCTTTTTTTTGGGGGAAGAAGTATAAATTATTTGAATCTGAACCCTTGCTGAATCAGAATGAAAGATATATTTTAAATAAATTGTAAATTTATTAGGAAAGTGGATAAATCTACTTTGTTAAGAGCTAAAGTATGAGTTGGTGAGAACATAATAATAAAATGATATTAATGCTAATAAAAATCCAAAATTTGTAATTGACAATCTTAAACTTATACCAGGAATTATAGATTAAGTAAGATAATTTATATCTCATAGCCCTTTCAATGAATTGATACTTAATGCAAAACCAACAAGCCAGTATCTTTCCCTCACATCAATTTTCTAACTTCCTGTTTGCAGAATACCACTGAAAACACACTCTTTCCTTTGCCAGCAACATAAAAGAGGCTGTCACACATAGGTCCTGGAATTCTCTGAGTCTCTTGAAAAGCAAAAACACTTTTCCAGGTCATGAGTTTTTGAGGGCTTCGATTATTTTAAAACACCTTGCAAGTTAAGGACTGTCAATGAGACATTTCCCAGGAGCAGAGGAAAGAAACTACCCTTCGAGTTCAAGGGTACAAATCACATGGGATTTTGTAAGATTAAGAACAAATGGACAAATTTGGGGGCAATTTAACACTTCAGGGTGGCCACAGAGGCACCCTGCCGGAACTGACCCTGAACATGAACAGAAGATAATAAAAATAGTGGCAGGATCCTTAGGACCAAGCGACTGCCACAGTGTGCGCCTGTCGGCCAAACCACCCCCTCCCCCTCTGATAGCAACAGCCTTCCAGTTCTAATCATCATAACACTATCTTGGAAATGAGAAAAGTGTTTCTAATTTTAAAATGAACTAAAAGCAGATGCTATAGTCCCATTAAACTCTTCCAGCTGCTACTGAACCACTGGCAACCTGAGCCTATTTAATTTGGAGACCGCTAATGGCAAAAGGGAAAATCTGACTGCCAAAACGGCAACCCAAGTTAAACCGGAGAGGTAGAAAATAAAGCAGCTCATGGGAGAAGATGTATTCTAATGAGGTCTCCAACTGATGATGGGAAACTACTGCCTATGGTTAATAGCTTTAAAAAAAAAAGATTATTGCTTATTAAATCCTTAATTCCACTACCGCCAAACAAGCAATCCTATCTGTGGCATCTCAATTGATGATTTTATTCATCTTGGTTTCTGCTTCATAAAAATGAATCTTTGCTACAATGCTTTAAGATGCAGACAGGTTTAAATGCATCAATGGTACACCCGAGGGCACTGTGAATGTTGATTAATTAAAAGGAGATATCACATTAGTTAATATTTAGCAAGGTCCTAATGACACACGGGCCCTCAAGCTCGCTGGGCTAGCATCACTCCTCCAAAGACAGTCTGCTCTGGGGTGGGCAGAGAAGCAGGCATCTTACAGGTGGCTCTGCACTGGCAACCGTGTGCAATGGAAAAGCACTTTGTCATTCCAATAATGTCTGGGGTGATGAAATGCATTCACTTTCTGGCTTCCTTTGGTCTGTGATGCCAGAGAACACTGTGTTATCCGCACAGATGGGGCGTGCATGGTTCTGGAGGAAAGCCTGGTGCAAACTACAAACAAGTCCCTGTGAATACCAATGGACCCCTGAGAACCTTGCTGTCAAATGACAGTTTGGGAAGCTCCATAAAAATAAGCGCCTCCTCATGTCCAATCACATGGACTATTAGGACTCTCGACAGCCAATTTGGAAGCCACACAGAGAGGCCTGGCTGTTCCTTTCCTGTGATGGCAGCAGAAGACATTCACCCATGAGCTGCATGCTTCTCTGTTCTTGCATTTTTTAGTAAGTCAAGGGGAAGTGGGTAATCTGTGCTGATGCAAACGCTAATCTACTTCTAAGAGTCAACTGGGAGAAAACTAAGCTAGGCAGCAGAAGAGAATGGATTCACAAGTAAGCTGGATGTGACTATGAAACATTAATTCGTGATGTCAATGAACATAAACAAATCATGCATGGAAAATGATTAGAAAAGAGGCATACCCATCAACATACTGAGAAGTCTCTGGACCTTTGAACTCACCCCCACAACTCTGTACAATCCTTGGTCATTTATACCTATTGGAAGAGACAAAACGTTAACGAAATACAAGACTGTCATGTTTTAAAATCTGTCAACAAACAGTTGCTTTCAGAATCTTTGCTAACTCACATTAACAGCATTCCTGTTGAGTATAAAAATAACGTTTGACAAAAGCAAGTGTTTACTAACTTGTTTAGCAGCTTGGTATTCATAAGTTATGGTTGGAAAATCCTGTCATAAACAGTGTTTCATGTGGACAAAATGTAATGAATTCATGTCAATGAAATTAGTTTAGTACTCATGTATATCAATATAATGTATAAAATATACAACTTTCATGTTTATTATGTGTACTTATTCTTGACATTTTCTTCTTTAAAACTTCAGCCTTTTATAAATAATATGGTGCTGCTCAGCCACTGTGGTTCTGTTGGTTGAGGGTCGTCCTGTGTACAAGATGGCTGGCTGCATCCAGGTTGAGCCCATGCTGGGAGTTTCAGGCTCGACCTCCAGTAAGGAGCAAGCAGGAGGCAGCCAATTGATGTTTTTCTCTCACTGATGTTTCTATCTTTCTCTATATCCTTCCTCTCTCTCTAAAATCAATAAAAACATAAAATTTTTAAATATATAAATAAATAAAAATAGAGTGCCAATTAATATTCAGCAAAAAAAATCACTGAATGATTCTTGAAGACCATAGAAATGCATTCAAAACTGCTGCACTGTTCTTGTTATTCAGAGCTATTAAATGCACTGTCAGATGAGAAACTGTGAAATCCTATCTAGTAAGACAAATATGCAAATTAATCATCACTCTGTTATGCCCACAGGCTAATTAGGAGAGAGTAAGCAAATTAACCCAAACAAGATGGCTGGAGCCCTGGAGAGAACAGGAGGCAGGATTGGGATTCCCCAGCAATGGAGGAAGCCAAGCTTTCCACACACCCTGGCCTGCTCAGGCCTCCACTCCAGGCTATAAAGTTTCAATTTTAGACGATAAATAAATCCCAACAAAAATGGCAGCAGCCACGGAGCTGGAGAGAGCAGGAGGCTAGGGTTGCCCCCGGCAATGGAAGAAGCCAAGCTTCTGCAGCCCTCGCCTGCCTTGGCCTCTACTTAAGGCTACACAGTTTCAATTACAGAAGAGAAATAAATCCCAACAGAAATGGCTGCCAACATGGAGCAAGCAGAAGGCTTGGGTCCACTCCAGGCTATAAAGTTTCAATTGTAGAAGATAAATAAATCCCAGGTACCAGGGGGGTGTTGCCAGCCTGCAAATCACCACATGCACCAGGCCTCTATCCTATTTAATAAAAGAATAATATGCAGATTGACCATCACTCCAACACACAAGGTGGCTGCCTCCATGTGATCAAAGATCCTGCCCTCATGTGGACACAAGATGGACACCACAAGATGGCCAGCAGGGAAGGGCAGTTGGGAGGGAACAGGCCTACAAGGAAGGGCAGTTGGGGGTGATCAGGCCTGCAGGGGAGGGCAGTTAGGGGCAAATAGGGTGGCAAGGGAGCAGTTAGGCATTAATCAAGCTGGCAGGGGAGTGGTTAGGGGGTAATCAGGCTGGTAGACAAAAGCGGTTTGGGGCAATCAGAAGACAGACAGGGGAGCAGTTGGGAGCCAGCAGTTCCGGATTGTGAGAGGGATATCCCAGACTGGAGAGGGTGCAGGCTGGGCTAAGAGACACCCCTCCCCACACATGAATTTCGTGCACCAGGCCTTTAGTTTTAAATAAGCATCACTCAAATTCTACATCAAAATAAACAACATTGCTGCATTTTCTCTCTGTAGAGACTTGCAAGCAAAGTATCCCTGAGCACAGCAGGCATGAAAGAAAGGCAAGAAAAGTTACTGTCAAACATTATGTTGAACACATGACCTTGTTTTGATACTGATATGAATAAACCAATTGTAAAAGGACTTTTGGGGCAATCAGGAAACTGTGAGTGGCATTAAGGTTATGTAAAAAATAGTCTATATTTTTTTAAGTTATATACTGAAAGGAATGATCTGTGTTAGATTCACTTGAAGAAGGGGAAAAGGATAGATGAAGAAATTACACCAAAATCCTGGTAGTCATCAAGTCTTAGCATCAACAAAAATGGGAGTTCATTGCACCACTTTCTCTACTCTTTTTATGCTTAAAAACTTTCATCAGAAAACAATGACTTCCAGAACATGTGACTTATTTATTTCTCCACAGAGTTTTAGATTTCTGCCTGTGTGTTTATTTTCTGCACTATGCATGTTGAACACAAAGGGCTGACAAGGAGATGGTGCCTCTAATGTCCCAAGTTTTCAAAACAAAGAAAAAAACACACCAAACAGACCATGGAATTTGCTCATGGGAGTATACTTTTTTCTTTTTTTTAATTCTTTATTAAGGTATTACATATGTGTCCTTATCCCCCCATTGCCCACTATGCCCCCCGCAACTCGTGCTTTCACTCCCCTGGTGTCTGTATCCATTGGTTATACTTATATGCATGCATACAAGTCCTTTGGTTAATCTTTCCACCTTACCCCCACCCTCTCCTCCCTTCCCTCTGAGGTTTGAGCATCCGATTGATGCTTCTCTGTCTCTGGATCTGTTTTTGTTCACCAGTTTATGTTGTTCATTATATTCCACAGATGAGTGAGCTCATGTGATATTTATCTTTCTCTGACTGGCTTATTTCACTTAGCATAATGCTCTCCAGGTCCATCCATGCTGTTGTGAATGGTAGAAGTTCCTTCCTTTTTACTAGTATAGCAGCTTAGTATTCCATGGTGTAGATGTAACAAAGTGTTTTAATCCACTCATCTGCTGATGAGCACTTAGGCTGTTTCCAAATCTTAGCTACTGTAAATTGTGCTGCTATGAACATAAGGGTGCATACATCCTTTCTGATGGGTGTTTCTGATTTCTAGGGATATATTCCTAGGAGTGGGATCACTGGGTCAAATGGGAGTTCCATTTTTAGTTTAATGAGGAAACTCCATACTGTTCTCCACAGTGGCTGCACCAGTCTGCATTCCCAACAGCAGTGCACGAGAGATTCTTTTTCTCTGCATCCTTGCCAGCACTTATCATTTATTGATTTCTTGATAGCCATTCTGACAGGTGTGAGATGGTACCTCATTGTCGTTTTGATTTGCATCTCTGGGATGATTAGTGACTTTGAGCATGTTTTCATATGTCTCTAGGCCTTCTGTTCTTTTGAAAAGTATTAGGTCCATCGCTCATTTTTTTTATGGGATTTTTTTATTTTCCTTTTGTTAACTTGTATGAGTTATACATATATATATTTTTTTAAATATACTTTATTGATTTTTCACAGAGAGAAAGGAAGAGGAATAGAGAGAAACATCAATGAGAGAGAGAGACATTGATCAGCCGCCTCCTGCACGCCCCCTACTGGAGATGTGCCCACAATCTAGATACATGCCCTTGACCAGAATCAAACTTGGGACCTTTCAGTTTGCAGGCCGATGCTCTAACCACTGAGCCAAACCGGTTTCGGCTATTTTTATTGATTTCAGAAAGGAAGAAAGAGAGAGAGATATATAAATATCAATGATGAGAGTAAATCATTGAGTGGCTGCCTCCTGCACATCCCTACTGGGGATCGAGCCTGCAACCAAGTATGTGCCCTCAAACCTGGGACTCTTCTATCCACAAGCCAATACCCTATCCACACTAGCTAGGGCCATACTTGCTTTTTGTCTCCCTGCCTGGGATGATGAAAAAATATATATATATATAATACACACACACACACACGCACACACACACACACTATATACTAGACAGAATCTAAAGAACTGGGTTCAAGTCACAGCTCAGTCACTCCTGAGCCAAGACCTTGGGCAAGATGGGAAAGCTCCCAGTTTAGATGCTGCCTCTGAGACCACAGACAGCAGCCTACACCTTGTGTCGTGATGGGAGGGAAAAGAGATGATGCACACATGTGTTCTCTCAATTACTCAAGAGAGCCAAGAACCAGAGAGCAAAGGCTACCTACCCCTTCACTCCAGACAAGTCTATTCAGAACACTAAAGAATCTAAGTAGCAGAGAGGCACCTTCCTGATGGGGAATGCTCACTGACTACAAGGGAGGAGAAAGAAAAATGCAGGTCAGTTCTGCCAGGAATTGGAAAAAAAGAAGGGAAAAAAATTTGTCAAGAAACACAAACCTCAGTGTTTGAGTCTGCTCCGGGAGGAAAGACTGAGTTTCAGTCCTTCCTCCTCCTGGAGCCAGAAGGCCATGGCAGTTTAAAATGCCAGAGGATTTCCCCCTTCCCCCAACACTACTCGGTTAGATCTAAAATAGTCTAATCTCGGTGCCAGAAGCCAAAAGAGCAAGCCATATTCTGTAGTCAAATAAACGTGCCTGAAATACATGGAGAAATTAAATAGAAATGTTACTTCAGCAATAACAATCACTTATCACTGGCAATTACTATCAGATAATTGATCAAGTTCAAACTCATCATCCTAAGGGAAGTGGAGTTAATTGCTAATGCATAATAAAAGGTGCAAGGGATAATTAATGCTACTCAGCACAGCTTTTATTTTTTTTAATGAAATTTAAATAAACTTTGAACAAAAGCAAGCTAAGAAGTAGCACCTAAAACACACTCAAGTTGTGTAAGATTTTCTGTTGCATTGTTCTTAGATGCTATGGACTACGAAAACTGGAGCATGCTTTATATCTATAAACACATCACCCTAAAAATATTAATAAAGATTTTAAAGCATATAAACCACTCAATATGCCAAGTCATGTCAGTGATTTAGCCTACTTTCTCCAACTTCTCTCAAATTTCCCTCTCTCGGCCAAAGGGATGACTATTTCTAATCACCAAGTATTAGGATTTTGAAGTTTTCTTTGATTTCCTCCCTGTCACTTTCCAAATTCAACAGGTCAGTGTCTGCATTGTCTTCAAACTCAGAGTAATCTCTGTTTCTTGACACTTTTAAATGTGATACACACACATTTTTTAAGGAACCTTTACAGGAAACACATACATCCTTAATCCATTCGGAATATCATTTTGTTTTAAACTTTTTATTTTCCAAACCTCTGAATATCTAAGTTCTCTTCCATCCCCATTTAAGAGTAAGCCATCAATCCAGTCCAAACTCCTCAGATGAACAAGTATGTAAGGCATAAACACCGATTATGGCCTCCACCTCACCTACCCACTGATACTGTGTGGAATATTCGCTTTAATCAGAGCAGACCACTGACTGGCCCACAGTAACCAAATGCATTCCCTTCTCCTCATAAATTACTCATCTGTTAAGTATTATTTATCAAATATGTACCAGGTGCCAATCTAGCTGCCAAAGATTCAACAGTGAGCAAACATAAAGTTCTATCCAGACTTTCAAAACCAGATAAAATACCATTTCTGACACCACAGTGATATTCCCTTATTCTGAGCGTGGCTCATAATTAATCCTTTTAACATTTAATTACATTTTAAAACTAACTGACAATCTCTTACGCACAAGTCACAAAATCAAAAAATATGAATGCCTGACCTGACATCAGGTTGAGTTTTTATTTTCCCCATTCAGTGTGAACATTTGTATTTCACCATTTTGAAAGTAATTTCTGCCCGTCCAGTGTAGATCAGTGGTGAGTCTCAACCTATGAACCAGGAGATCATGGTTTAGCTCCCACTCAGGGCACATGCCTGGGTTGTGGGCTGGATCCCCAGTAGGAGGCATGCAGGAGGCAGTCAACTGGTGATTCTTTCTTATCATTGATGTTTCTCTCTCTCTTTCCCTCTTCCTCTCTTTGAAATCAATAAAAACATTTTTTTAAATGTTATTCCATACCAAACCTACCTGGAGATGTTATAGACTGTACAGTATAAGTCCCTTATTACCTTTTTAAATTTAAAAGAAAATCCAAATTCTGAAATACATCCAACTTCAGAATTTTCAGATTACAAACTGCAGGCCTGTGTTCTTCTACATTCTCTCCCTAAATGCACAGATATTTCACCTGGAAAGATATGAGGTCAAGCTTGTTCTTTGTTGTTGTTTTTAGTACCTTTCATGGTGCCCTGCATAAAACAGTTGGGTGCAGAATAGACTATAGCTAGGTTGATTTGATTTGAAATTAATTTAGAACTACTGATATAGATTGGACTTGGGCCAAAACAGACATTATAGTTAGAAAATGAAAAGTTAAAGTTAACATATCCAAGTTATTAAGACTTTTTCAGGAAATCAAGGGCCATTGACTTGCTATCATTACTATAACACTTCCTAATTTTTAACAAAAACTTGTCATCTGCTCAACATGTTTACAGGCCAAAATATTTTTTTTCTTCTGATAACTAACATTGGTTCTGATCAGGAGTAAAGAAAAGGGAAGCGCTCTCCATTACAGTGATGGGTGGGTGATGACAGCTGTCCCGGGCAAAGTGAATAATGTGAAATCAACTGTGTCTGACTTCCCACCACCTGTCTCCTCCAATCTCACACAGTGCTGTCACATGACACTACCCAGATCTTCCTGCAGGAGAGGGTTAGAAGTGGGAATGAGTCAGGTTTCATCATCATCTCTGCCCAACTGCCTCCCTCTCAGAACCCAAATGACTGGACCAGCACGAGTCTATTCGGCACCAGAAAACACCTGTGTGGAGCTACTGACCTGCCAGGGATCCCCAGAGTCCCTTGTGAGTGAGCTGGAGAAGCACAAAAGCAAGTAAGATAATCTAAAACAATAAGATGATCTGAAACAATAAACGAATTAAAGGCAAAAAGAAAATGAAAGTTAACAGGGTTGACAAATTTGGCTCAATAGCAGAGGTGGAGGCAAAGTCTGGCAAGTAAATGTGGTAAGAAGAAAACAAAGTGGCAATTCCAAGAAGCAGAAGAGAGAAGACAGGTCATTATAACACACACAGAGAGAAAGACAAATGGAGAACACAAAATGAAAGGAAGGCAAAACTGGAAATAAATGAGAAGATAACAGGCTAAAAATTATATAACACTTAATTTCCTGTTAACTTCTTAGGAATTATTGAGTGCTGAGTGTATTTCAGGCACTGAGGTGGAATAGAGAGAGAACTGGGGTAAAATTAAAAAGAAATATAAAGTGAAAAGAGAAAGCAGCTTGGAACCAACTGAGCCACAAAATCTTTCCTTTCCTTTTGGCTTCAGAAATAGATTTTGTACCTGACAGCTCAGTATTCTTAATGCCTTGCACAGTCCTCAGTACATGGTATAGACTTGACAAATGGACTGAATAAATTAGTGAATGAACTGAATAAATGAATAATAAGGTAATGACTGATTAGCAAAGAAATAAGAAAATTAAGACAGACCAAAAAGGTTATTTGTAACTAGAAAATATAAATATAAGAATATGAAGAGGTAAGGCTCAAAGTGGAACATAAACACTTGCTATGGCAACAGGCACACAATTGTTTTTTATTTTTTAATTCTTTTATTATTTAATAAATGTTTATTGTTCAGATTATTACAATTGTTCCTCTCCCTCCCCTCCCCCATAGCTCCCTTCCACCCGGCTCCCTCCCCTCCCTCTGCCCTTACTTCACCCCGAATTGTTCTCATCTATAGGTGTATGATTTTTGTCATCTCTCTCTGCATCCCCCTCATCCCTTTCCTTTTAAGAATTGTCAGTCTACTCCCTATTTCTCTAATTCTATTATATTCACCAGATTTATTCTATTCATCAGATTTTTTATTCACTTGTTGATAGTTATGTATTTGTTATTCCTATATTTGTATCTTTACCTTTTCTTCTTCTTTCTCTTCTTAAAGAGTACCTGTCAGCATTTCATATAATACTGGTTTGGTATTGATGAACTCCTTTAGCTTTTTCTTATCTGTGAAGCTCTTTATCTGCCTTTCAATTCTGATGATAGCTTTGCTGCATAGAGTAATCTTGGTTGTAGGTTCTTGCTATTCATCACTTTAAACATTTCTTGCCACTCCCTTCTGACCTGCATAGTTTCTGTTGAGAAATCAGCTAACAATCTTATGGGTGCTCCCTTGTAGGTAATTAACTGTTTTTCTCTTGCTGCTTTTAATACTCTCCTTGTGTTTTGCTCTTGGCATTTTAATTATGATGTGTCTTGGTGTGGTCCTCTTTGGATTCCTTTTGTTTGGGGTTCTGTGCACTTCCTGGACTTGTAAGTCTATTTCTTTCACCAGGTGGAGGAAGTTTTCAGTATCTTGCTCTCTCTATTCTTCTGGCACCCCCATAATTCTGATGTTGGTATGCTTGAAGTTGTCCCAGAGGCTCCTTACACTATCTTCACATTTTTTTATTCTTTTTTCTTTTTGCTTTTCTAGTGGAGTGTTTTTTGCTTCTTTGTATTTCAAATCTTTGACTTGATTCTTGTATTCCTCTAGTCTGTTGTTAAGTCTCGGTATAATATTTTTTATTTCAGTCAGTGTATGTTTAATTTCTAGTTGGTCCTTTTTCATCTCCTCTTGGGTCTCGCTAAATTTATCCATCTTTTCTAGAAATTCTTAAAAAACCTTATAACCTTGGTTTTGAATTCTATATCCAGTTATTTGTTTTCCTCCATTTCTTTCATTTGTGTTCTGTTCCTTTGTCTCGCATTTTCACTATGCCGGAGAACTTCTGTGCTGGAATCAACCTTATGATACAAGACCTGCAAAACTGCAAAAGCCTCTCTGTTGAGCTTGGATGGGGTGGAGTCGTAGGGCTGAGCAGACAGCCTTGGCTTCCAGTCAGCCCCGCCCTATGCAGTCCCTGGGTCTCAAGTGTCTCTTGGTAATCGCTGCAACCCTCTCTGTGCGCATATGTGCACCTCTAGACCTCTGCCTCTCTGGTTTCCGTGTGCTCCGGGACCCGTATGAGTCTGGGTCCCCCATGGTCTCACCCGAAAATGGGGTTCAGTACAGTCGGAAGTGGAGTTCAGAACAGTTGGGAGGCTCTGTCTCCCTTCCACTAGAGAAAACCAGCAGCACAATCAGCAGTCTGTCCTCTCTGTGCACAGTGGTGTGTAGGCACCTCCACCTCTGCCCTTTCGTGGCTCCCCTAAATTGCCATGCACTCCTCCCTTTTCACAACAGTACAGACTCTCCCCGTATAAGTCTCACCCATAACTGGGGTTCAGTGAAGTCGGATAAGGGGTTCAGTGCAGTCGGGAGTCTCTGTCTCCCTCCCGCCAGAGGAAGCCAGCCAGGCACTCCACCTCCCGCTCACTCCACGCACATGTCTCCATACCTCAGCTTTTTGCAGCTTCTGCATGTTTCCATGAGCCCCTCTCTTTCTTTCTAAGAATTTCCACTCAGCCAACTTTCCTGTGGTTCTGGATGATGTCTGTTCTGTCTTTTAGTTGTAGTTTTAAAATTGTTGTGTGATTCAGCAATTTAGGTATTCACCTATGCAAACATTGGTTTCCCCACACAATTGTTTTATAAAAGTTCTGCAGGTGTGTGATTTTACATAAATAAATAAATTTCTCTGAGTCTATAAAATAACATTTATTCAGCTCTCATTTAGTAACAAGTAGAGTGCATGTCACAGAATAAGGTAATTGATCAATATATGGGGAGGGGATAAATCATGTTTGCACTTGTGCATGTTGACAACAGGGGTAAAAGGTCATTAATGTTCCTGCTCTTATTCACAGGATTTACATCAAAGGTCTGCCACATGGGAGTTCTCACAAAAAATTAAATATGGATCTGCCATTTGACCCAGTGATCTCACTTCTGGGAATATATCCTAAGAAACCTGAAGAACCAATCAGAAAGAATGTATGCACTCCAATGTTCATAGCAGCACAATTTACAATAGCTAAGATCTGGAAACAGTCCAAGTGCCCATCTGTAGATGTGTGGGTAAAAAAGCTGTGGTAAATTTATACCATGGAATAATATGCAACAGTAAAAAAGAAGAATCTCTTGCCCTTTAAGACAGCATGGAGGGACCAGGAAAGTATCATGCTAAGTGAAATAAGTCAGTCAGAGAAAGGCAAGTATCACATGACCGCGCTCATATGTGGAATCTAAGTAACAAAATAAACTAATGAACAGAGTGGATCCAGAGACATGGAAGCATGAAACAGAGTAAGGAATCTCAGAGGGAAGGAGGAGGAGGTGGGTAGTTGGAAAGTGATTAACCAAAGAACTTGTATACATATCCATGGACACAGACAATAGGGTGCTGAAGGCCTGGGGAAGGGAGAAAAGGGCGGGCTGGAGGGGATCAATGGGAGAAAAAGGGGGACATATGTAATACTTTTAACAATAAAGAATCATTAAAAAAAAAAAGTCTGCCACATATCATTACTAATGGGGCACATGTGCATAGATACACATGTGTATGCATAAATACAAATACAGGTTACATATCCCACCAGCACTGCAAAGACAAATTCTCCTACAGGCTATGGAATGAACAAATATGACTAATATTTACATATGCATAAAATTATATCATTATAATGTGTTTTAGAATTATATATTTATGTAGTAATAAATATTAACTCATCTTGAAAGATTCTTGAAAATAAAATTTAAAAATGCACTATAGGTAAAATGATCAGGAAAAATTTGTGAGAAAATACCAAATACAAAGGTGCAGAATGATAAGTTATAAAGGTGACTAAAAAAAAGCAATGATGAGACTCATAAATACTGTTTCGGGTCACAGGTGAATTACAAAAAATTTCCCAATACATTCCTCACCCAGGTGTACAACTAATCCTCAACAGGCACTTATGCTTAAATGTCTACTTGAATCCAGGAAGCACTTCCCAGGCTACCCGCTGTGCTGAGCGACATAAAAATAAATAGGTTCATAGGCAAACATCCTTCCAAGATACTGGGAAATTCATACCATTTTAAGGTTCTGCCAAAAATGTGTGTTCATATTAAATTATTTTTTCAATATAAGCATGCAGAACCCAAAATGATTCCTCTATTACATCAAAGGGACATACTGTTCAGCATGATACATTTAAGATGTCGTATTATAGAAACTTTGGAAGAAGAATGCATTGTTTTCAACACATACAATGCACTCAGTACTATACAAAGCAAGTAGGAGATGATTTCTGAACACTGGGAATGTTAGAAGATTATAGGTATACAAAGATGAAAAGCCCAAAATGAGAGTAACATTTTAAACTGTGTAGATTATATATATATTGGGAGACACAAATTCGTTTAAGTTCATAAGATATAAATTATTACAGATTAAGGTTACTGATAACATGGAAACGTTCAACTTGACCTTTCTCAACTGTATGAGCGAGCAGGTAAGTTACTTGGTCTCCCTGTGTCTCAGTCTCTTTACCTGAGAAATGAGGTGAATGGAGGAATGGGGTTGTTGTGAAAATTAAAGGAGGTAATGTTTGTAAAGCATTTGCATCAGCCCCACATACCACACACTTGTTCTAAGCTTTAACTGAGCATAAAATTCAAAATTAATATCAAAACAGCGAGGCACCATAAATATAAAAGTCTCCCTATCCTAACCAAGGCATGTAGTCGACAGCCCACTTTCATAAAATAAAGCACATGTTGGGAAAAGAGTCAACGTTCATTTAATATGAATGACTCATGGAAAATATAAAATTACTGCTCACCAATAACATTTGGAATTTCTCCCCTGGATCATAATTATTTGGGCAGCGGAGAGAAAAACATTACAGAGAGCTTCTATCTGCCAGGAACCAATCTACATTTTCCCTTCCTGTGAAGTGTTACTTTCACTCTCAGGTTGGCCTCAGACTCTTTTCATATAAATCCACATGTGCATGATGATGAATGGTTTCCCCACTGTCAGGAAAAGGCTTATGATTTCATTCAACCTGTCTTCCCACATCCAGACCAACCAGAGACTGAGCTCAGAAATCCAACCCCGTGGCACATGAGGGCGGCTGCGCCACATCTACTTCTGTTACTGCTGCCCATCCCAGGCTGTGATAAATATGGAAAAAGCGAAAGGCAACTATCCACGTCCAGGTCTGACCCAGTATTTCTCGAAGTACTGGTGATTTCAGGACTCCGTAAACACAACCTATACTTAACTCTAAGTCTCATCTCAAATTCAAGTCCAAATACAGTGTTTGGTTTATTAGCTTCTACCTTTGTATGGGTCAGAATGGACTATATATTCCCAATGCTCTGTGTGGCTGGCTGCATTTCCAGTTTCTAACCAACACAAGTGAGGGTATTTTTGCTTCGGGTCAGAAAACCCTAGACTTGTTGCTATTCCTTGTATAACCACCCAAGCCCGTGGGCAGACTGCCTAGACTGGGACTGGAGGCAAGCTACAGAATAATGAGGAGTTTCCTCTTTCTCTAACACTTGGGGTCCCAAACTTCCCCCAGTTGTCAGATGTCTTGCTGTACCAGGATTTAACAGTGGCTGCAGCCACAATGCATGTGAGGTGCCCTTCAGCCTTCAACTCAGTGTGAACCTTAGGAAATGAGGATCTCACAGCCTCTGATTAGTTATCCTTAACTTGCTCTGAATCGACTCCTCATCTGCACTGAAGGCCTAATAAATAAAAAACTTGCTCAACTACCTATTGAGCTGCATAAGACTTGGCAGCTAGAGCACACAGAACACTTGGAAAATGCTGCATATTAGGATTTAAAATATTGTCTGATGCAGATTCCACACATCATTATGTCCACCACTAAGAGACTTCCCACAGTGTTGCAGAGTTTCCCAGCAAAGCAAGCAATTCTTTCCTGGGCAGATGGTGCACCTGCAGAGGTCCCTGATTAAGTTGGGATGGCAAGAAGACAGGTAGGTGTAACTTCAGAATGGCTTTACCCCAAAGCTAGAGGAGCACTTCAGAGATACTTAAAATTTCCCTCCCCATTTCCCTTTCCTATTGCCTACAGTTTCAAATCACCTCTGTTCTTTGGAAATGTGTGTTCTCTTTATTTTGTCCATCATCAACATCCTCAGAAGATCAGCCTGCTGCATCTCCATCTCCTCGCTTTCCTTGTGGCTGAAAGCACTGGCATGAAAAGCTCAGTCTTAGATTTGCGTTTGAGTCGGGAGACTATTTAGCTCTGGGTCTTATACAAGTCAAACCATGTCTCTTCACTTCAGTCGCTCAAGTAAATGCCACTGTCTCAGAGGATTCTTGTGGGAACAACACATAAGAAATACAACCTGTACAACCTGGCTATTCTCCAGCGTCTTGCCTTCACAATCATGAAACCCATTTGTGTCCTATGTGTCCATTCTTCTTCTTCCTCTCTTTCCATGAATACAAATACCCCATATTCTTTCTTTGCCTTCTTACTTCACCATCCACCTGAATGACTTTCTGACATTCAAAATCTCACCTCTCTGAAAATGATACCCACCATCTCTCCTGTTGCTTTTATTCTACTTCCAAAAGAAATGTCACAGGTACCTAGAATTCGGGATATACAAAACCAGTGTATATTCCCCCAAAACTTATCTCTCCTCGTGCATTGTCTTGGCTCAAGATGTTGGCAATTACCTGAACTGGAAAGCTCCATTTTTACTTTTACTTTTTACTTACCCCCTACAATCCATAAGTCACGAATTCTGTTTTTCTACCAAGTCTCTGTTCCTATCCATCTCTTCTTTCCATTGCCAATGCCTTAGTTTAAATCTCCATCATCTCTCATCTGCATTATTTCTCTTTTTTAAATTTTTACAGATGTTCTCCTTCTTCTCTCCGATGACCTACATCATTTCTAAAACCCAACCAGTGATTCCACCTTCCATCTCCTGCAGCCACACCACTTCCATCCATTCCACTTTCTGTCAGAGATCTGAATACACTGCTTCTCAAACCTGTCAGTGCCTTACCACTGACCACAGGACCAACGTAGACACACAGCACAGCACCTGGGATCTGCCACATTGGCCTCCACTGCTCACAGAGCATCTGCTCATATCGTACCACCTACCTACTCCCCTCTGCCAGCAGCACCCAGAGCAGGCAGACACCATCTACTCCAGCAAAGAGCAGATTCACGTGCAATTTTGGTAAGTAGAGATAGAGCAAAGAGTTGATATGCTTGTCCACCTTTATAGAAGAATCTGCTTCCTAAATTCAGAGTTCTCCTATAACACAACCTACTATGTGAGAGCAATAAGCTGACCTTCCTCTATGGCCCAGGAGTCTTGTGTCTTCGACCGTATTCATGAAATGATGCAGAAAATCTATAAAAGCAGCATAAAATCTCAAATCCTTTACTGTCTTGCAACTACACTGAAGCTACCCTTTAAGAAAAGAAACCATATCTCCATTATTTTTTCCTCCAATCTCTTCCTGGTAGGAAACATACAAAAAGTGTTGACTAAAGCCCATTTAACATGTGCCTGTCCCGAAATAGATAAGTAATTAAAGCAAGATGGGATGGAGGGGACAGTTAAATCAAGGACTGTTTTATTCTCAAATTCACCATTCATGTAGTTTAAGTTATTACAAAATTTTACTTATATTAGTCAATGAAGAGACTCAAAGTAAGGCAAAAATCAGCCGTTGCATTTTGCAAGGCTCATGTCATCCCCTCTCTACAGAGACCAGGACATTATAAAAGGCCAGACCGTGGGACCATGTCTCCCTGCTGCCACCTGCCTCCGCTCAGAGCTGCGGCATCAGGGACGAAACAACTTTAGGCAACGTTGGAGGATCTCTTTCTTTGGAAAACTTTGAGAACATCCTTGTTGACCCTCTTCCCTTTTCTTCACTGTCCCCTGGCCATGTGACTGCTCCAGTGTCTGCAGGACACTGAGGAACAGAAGGTTGAATAACAAACCAGGTAATTTTGCTGCTGATTAAAAGAGCCACACAGAGTTACTAGAGACAGTAAACTTAGGTGATTTATTTCCCCATGTAACTTACTCGTTTTTAAAAACTAAGCAAAGTTTCTCAGTGCTCCCAGACACTTGAAACAAGAACGGGACTACTTAAACTATGATTGGCCTCAATTCATAGAGTAATCTCTAAATAAGCAACTCACATTTACTGACCATTTAATATGCGCCAATGCCTCAAGCATTCTTAAAACCACCCTAGGAAGAAGATACTACCTTTAGCCGCTATTACACATGATAAAATCAAGACACGAAGAGGTTAAGTAACTAACTTGGTTGTAGAGTTCATAAGTCTTCCAAACAAGGCTGAGTTCTGAGCTCCCGCTCTTCACCACTATGCTAAGAGTGCTTCAGAGCCTTACAAGGACCTCATCAGAATTTGAACCAAACTCATAAAATCTAGCATGCCTACTCTGTAAGCAAGACAGTTGAACAATTTGTCCCTACGAATCTTATTCAACCATTCATCTGGCCGATAATAGCTTTGGAAACTTATTTGTTCTTAAAACAAATAAGATGACTGATTGAGAAAATGAATAATCAGTTCCCACTAGCCTGGATTTAGTATTTCGGTTTTGCATATGCATTTTTGCAGACACCACAAGACTCCTAGCTCCCTCCTCCCACATAAGACTGTCCTCTGTATCCACCCACACTCATCTCACACCCATTATATTATGATTAAAAAAGAGACAGTGAGCAAAAAAACTTTCATTTACTGGCTGTAAAATTTCCCGGGGACAGCTGTTCTTTATTTTCTTCATTTTGCACATAATTTGCCCTTGGCACTTTAAGATTAATGTGTAATCATGGCAAAATATATTGTGAGTTCACTTTGGACATCTTCCCTCCCACAAAGATTAATACTAAAACTCTACATTATTATCTTCTTCCAGACCCATCGTGAGGACCCATATAATTCCAGAAATGCTCTGGAAATAGGAAAATCCTCAACCGAACTTCAGATTTTCCAAAAACCTAAAACTACTTTTCAAAGAAAGAGAAATTCACTTTTACATGTGACAAATCTAAGACTGTGACATCTGAGAGGTACCTTCCTACTTCTAGCCCATGAATTCACAGCTTGTTACAAGGCTGAACCTGATAACTGACAGCTTGCCTAGACCGACATTTTAATGCCATACTCTAGAAATTAATTCAAATTATTCACATATGGAACATTTTTTAAGGGAAACTTCATAAACAAAAGTTGCATACAATTTAATTTTAAATCATGATGACTATTTTTAAAATAGCAACTAAAAGAAGTTTTTAAGCAAAAAGAGACTTCCTTGGTTTTTGCATATTTTACAATGCAAGCACCTGAAAAACTAGGTGTCTTGCAGTTCCAGAACAAGACCATGTACTGGGTATGGGAGATGATTCCTTTATAGGAAGGGGAATTATTTACTTAAGGAAATTAGGTAGTGAATCCCCAAGATCTGAAACCATTAAGACCCTTCCACATGTAATATGATACATCTTTCTATCAATATCTAAAATATTACCCAGAATGCAGAAAGATGCTGACAAACTGATAAAGCAATAAGAACCAATCCTTCATGTTATTTGGAAGTACTAATTCCAACCACATATGGAAGAATAAGTTCTTCCAATATTCTTACAAACTGTTGGGACACACAATAGTGCTAAGGTGCCATTTTAATCAAATCTCTGAAAACTCAAATAGAAAACAATTGCTTACTAAATTATAAGGTACTGACCAAATTTAGAAATGAAAAGAGGCAGGCAAACACTAAGGCATTTTTCTCCACATAAAGAAAATCGTCAAGTTTCAGAAACAAGATAAAAACATGAAATGTAATGAACATACTATGCAATATAGTTGTTAAAGGAAGAACAGGGACATTTCACAATTAAAAGAATTCAGGGGAAGGATGGAAAGAGAACAAATATAGTTAATGAGTATCTAGTATGTACAAAAATTAGCTCTTTTATCCTCACAGATATGCATGGAGGTAGACAGCATGAATGAAATTCTGAATTACATTCTTTTAGAAATCAAGAGTCCCAGAGGTTAAGAATCTTTCCAAGATGCCTATCTTATCTCACCACTTTGGAGCTTAAGCCTGACAACTGCTTATCAATTCATGAATAAGTAAACCTCCTTCAGAGTAACAGTGTAGCCCTTCCTCCCACAATCCTCTCCTGTCCTTCTTCTGGTTTAGACCATTGTTTTTTAAGTTTTGTTTTTTAAATTATACTTGACGTACAACATTGTATGAGTTTCAACTGTACCACAGAGTGATTCAACATTTATATACCTTACAAAGGAATCACCCCGATAATTCTAGTAACCACACGTAATTATTACAAATCACTGACTGCATTCCCTATGCTGTCCATTACATCTTATGACTTATTTCATAACTGAAACTTTGCATTTTTTAATCTCCTTCCCCTTTTCCTCCCAACTCCACAACCCATTCTTCTCTAGCAACCATCAGTTTGTTGTCTGTATCTGAGTTAGGTCCCAGGGGCATTGCTCTCACCTTATTCCTCCACCCCCACCTTTCAGCACCAGCAACCTTTAACTTCCTTGGATTGCAAAAGGGACCAAGCACCTTTAAGGCCAGGTATCAGGATAAGCAAAGCTCTTCTAACCATGTCTGAGAGAAAAGTAAGTCCAGCTGTTTTAAGCCACAGAGACTTGTGAGTCTCTTGTTAGAGAAACATACCATAAACTAGCTTCATTCTGAATGATGACATAAAGTGAGACAACAAAGCCTGTAGCATAAAGAAATATCAATAGCAGCAATTACAGCTGACGGGGAGGGGGGGATCAAAATTTAAAACCAAATTCCTTGAAAGAGCTTCCAAATTTAGCATAAAAAGCCTCAGAGATTCTCTAATGTTCCTCATTATTTTTACTAATATCATCTGACAGTTGACTCCTTAACTCTATTTTTAGTCTATTAATCCATTAAAAACAAAAGGCTTTAGTAATGGAAGCCCTTAGAGAACAAAAGATTTGAAAAAAAATGTTTTTTTAATATTTAAATGAGAAAACCTAACTTAAAAAGTATAGACTCATTCTTCTGTTAAAAACATCCAGCCTGGCCAGCTTCCTCAGTGGTTAGAGTATTATCCTGCAAACTGAAGGGTCTCGAGCCTGATTCCAGCCAAGGGCAAGTACCTGGGTTGCAGGCTCAATCCCCAGCTATCAGAGCTTATTTGGGAGGCAACCAATCAATGTGTCTCTTTCACACTGATGTTTCCCTCTCTTTCTCCTCCCTCATTCCTTCCCTACCTCACTTCTACTCTCTCTAAAACAAGCAACGAAAAAAATACCCTCAGGTGATGTTTAAAAAATCCAACAACCTAATAAATTTATAATAAAAATATATTCTAGCCGAAACCAGTTTGGCTCAGTGGATAGAGCGTGGGCCTGCAGACTGAAAGGTCCCGGGTTCAATTCCGGTCAGGGGCATGTACCCTGGTTGCGGGCACCTCCCCAGTCGAGGGTGTGCAGGAGGCAGCTGATCGATGTTTCTACCTCTCTATGACTCTCCCTACCTCTCTGTAAAATTTCAATAAATATATTTTTTTTAAAATACATTCCATATACAGAGGTTCTATATATACAGAGTGGGGCAAGAGTAGTTTTACAATTCTAAATACACAAAACACAGAGTTTATTCTGGTATTATCATTAATTATTGCATTATTTTATACACAAACAATGGTAAACCTACTCTTGCCCCATCCTGCATGTTCTATTCAATGTACATAAGATTCCAAAAAGCTACACATATCAACCAGAAAGAGTTCTACAGAGATTTTTATCTGATCAGAAAAGAAATAGAATATAATTTGGGGGAAAAGAATTTAATTATAATAATAAACATGCGAGTAATACAACTAGGTTCTTAATGGGCTCGGGAAGAACAGAAACATGAATAAGAAGTGAGAGATAATGAACATAGACACTAGGGGGTTGGGATGGGATATGTCTGGGAGGGAGGGGGGGCAATGGGGAGATATGTATAAAAAATTAATAAAATTTTAAAAAAAAAGAATTTCACACACACAAAAAAAGAAGAAGTGAGAGATATGAAAATCACAAAATTTTTCTGAAGTCTGGAAATTTTTGAAGCATAAGAAAAACGAAGACATTTGTCAGCTCAACTTTAGCGCAGGTGGACATGAAGGAAAACTGTCAGAGCCTCAGTGGTCACGTAACAGAGTTTGGTAGAAAAGGTTCTCTGTGGCTGAGGTCTTTTGTAATTGGTGGGTAAATCCCCAAATCATAGAATATCTCATATCCCCCATGTTAAATTCACAGGCAGCAGTCCTAGCTTGCATGTGACAAGGCCTTGTTTTGACAGAAAACACGGATGCAATGTTTCAGCTCACTAAGTCATCCAAAGTAAACCAGGAATGTACATGCACTTCACCAGGTCTCTTAACAAAAAGAAATTTAACCTCCAGAATGAACATTTGCATTGCTCAATGGTTAGTTTCTCTGAAGTTGGCTGGAAGGGTTGCAAAGTGCCACAGCCCTGTTTTTCCTTAAGGACTGTAAAGAAATGCCCATGGGCTTTTGGTTGGGGAAAGGATTAGCTTCGCTTCAATTTAGGATGGAAGCAACCCAAATATTTATCAGCATGTTAAAGGATAAACAAAATCAGTTCATCCAAGTCATGGAAGTCTACCTAGCAATAAAAATAAGATGAGCTAAAGATACATCCAAAAGATGGATTTCAAAAGCATTAAGTCAAGGAAAGAAGCTAGGCTCAAAAGACTATATATACTGCATTAATCCACTTATATAAAATGCTATATTTAAAAAGAACTAAGAATGCAAAAAAGCAGCTCAGTGATTGCCAAGGGCCAAGGAAGAAATAGGGATTGATTGCAAAGAGGCACAAAGGAATTTTGAGGAGAGAGAGCAATGTATGATTGCAGTAGTAGTTCTACAACTGTATACATTTGTCAAAGCTCATTGATCTGTATCACTAAAGTCAATGAACTTTATTATATGTAAATGAGACACCAAAGAGTCTTATTTTTTCAATGGAAGATGGGAATATCTCAATAGTACATGAACAAAAGATGATTAAGATTGGCAGTCCAACACTGCTGATTCTTTCATAATTCTCCTTTTCAGTGCAGGGAAGAGTATGTAAGTGAAAAAAGAAAACCCCATCCTGACACAATAGATGAACAACAGAATCTCTGACACAGAGCATGTGCCCTTTCTTCTATGTATTTCCCTTTACAATGCTCACCCATGCAATGAGTATTTCAAACGTCTCTCATGAGGGGAAACCAAGATGGTGGCAAAAGGTATACACCTGTACGTGCTGCCTCTCACAATCACACTGAAACTACAACTAAAAGACAAAATGTCTATCACCCAGAACCACAGGAAAGCTGGCTGAGTACAAGTTCTACAACTAGAAGAAAAGAGAAAAGAGCATTGAGACGTGCACAAGCGTGGCTACCATGAATCAGATTGGCAGTTGGTGACTGGGTGCACTGTTTCTTTCAACCCAAAGGGAGACACAGCCCCCCATTACTCTGAACTCTAGTTTCCGGCAAGACTCTGGGGACCCAAACCCCTATGGAGAGAAGCTGGACTGTCTGCCATCAGGTTGGAAAGTGAGGGTGGCTCTCTTGCATAGGTGTGCACAGGAATCGTTGTTTATTGCACTGGGGCATGGGACAGGGGGACTTGGAAACACAGAGACACAGAGACGGCTGACTGGCAGCCAGCGCTATTTGCCACATGCTAGAGACTCCCTGAGACCCCACCCCACCCAGTTTACAAACCGAAGGAGCTGTGCGCAGTGACTTTTGCATATAAATGGCCTTCCCTCCCGCAGCTTAACCTAATAAATTCAGTTTTCGTCAGACAGTTCCAAAATCTCCAAATCCCAAGCAAAGGAGAGAAATCTGAAGATCTCCCTGTAGCTCCTGCTGAGTGACCTCAGACAGTAGCTGACCTGCATGCCATTGGAGATCCTGAAGCCAGTGTACCTAGTGGTCAGTATGAGATGACACCAGATTTCAACTTCTCACCATACATAAGTGTCACAGTCAAGAGGCAACCTCAGTGAGTACCAAGGCCCCACTGAAACAAGTCCTGCCCCTTAAGGAAGTCTCTAGCACAGCAGTTTTTCCATTATAGGCACAGCAAGTCCTCACAGCCAATTGGCCTGGATAAATTCCTCCCAGTATACCAACAGCAATCAAGGCTTAACTACAATAAAACTGTGCACTCAGCTTACAAAGGGGTGCACCAAGAGTATCCACCTCAGGTGATTGGGGAGGCTGAACCACTGGACCCTATACGTCACCTACTACACAAGGCTACTCCATCAACACAGGGAAGCAGCTAATATGCGGAGACAAAGAAACATGTAATGAATGAAAGAAATGGAGGAAAGCAAACTACTGGACAGAGTTCAAAACTACATTTATAAGGTTACTCAAGAATCTACTAAAAACCTCTGAGGAACTTAGTGAGACCTTTAAAGATCTTAATGAGAATGCCAAAAAAAAAACAAAAATGGAAAATGACCAGTCAGAAATTTAGCATAGACTGTCTGAAATAAAGAATATACAGAAATTCAACAGTAGATCAAAGGACCCCAAGAATCAAACCAAAGATTTGAAATATAAGGAAACAAAAAACACCCAACCAGAAAAACAAAAAGAAAAAATAATCCAAAAATATGAAGATAATATAAGGAGCCTCTAAGACAACTTCAAGAGTACCAACATCTGAATTATTGGGATGCCAGAAGGAGAGACAGAGCAAAATATTGAAAACCTATTAGAAGAAATAATGATATAAAACTTTCTCTATCTGGTGAAAGAAATAGACTTACAAGGCCAGGAAGCACACAGAACCCCAAACAAGAGGAATCCAAAGAGGACCACACCAAGACACATTGTAATTAAAATGCCAAGGGCAAAAGACAAAGACATCTTGAAAGCAGCAAGACAAAAACAGTTATCTGCAAGGGAGTATCCATTAGACTATCAGCCGATTTCTCAACAGTAACTATTCAGGCCAGAAGGAAGTAGAAAGAAATATTCAAAGTGATGAACAGCAAGAACCTACAACCATGATTATTCTACCTAGCAAAGCTATCATTTAGAATTAAAGGTCATATAAAGAACTTTACAGATAAGAAAAAGCTAAAGGATTATATGAAATTCTGAAGGGTCTTCTTTAAGAAGAGGAAGAGGAAGAAAAAGGTAAATATAAAAATTATGAACAACAAAATGACATCAAATACATACCTATTAACAAGTGAATCTAAAAATCAGGTGAATAAGCCAAAAATGGTTTAGCTCTATGGATAGAGCGTTGGCCTGAGGACTGAAAGGTCTCAGGTTCGATTCCAGTCAAGGGCATGTACCTTGGTTGCAAGCACATCCCCAGTGGAGGGTATGCAAGAGGAAGCTGATTGATGTTTCTAATTCTCTATCCCTCTCCCTTCCGCTCTGTAAAAAATCAATAAAAATATATATTTTTTTAAAATCAAGTGACTAAAAAATCTGATGAACAGAATAAACTGATGAATATAATAGAATCAGGGGCATAGAAAGGGAGTGGACTAACAATTCTCGGGGACAGGGGGTATGAGGGGTCGGGGAAGAGATTGGACAAAATACTTATACCTATGGATGAAGACAGTGGTGGGGGGTAAAGGCATGGGGTGGGGTGGGGAATCAGGTGGAGGGGAGCTATGGGGGGGGGGAGGAAGAGAAACATATGTAATAATCTGAACAATAAAGGTTTGTTTAAAAAAAAAAAACACATTTCTCAGATTTCACATACCTGTCAACTTTCATGAATAAAATGACTCAAACAATCACGTTACCTCGTGTTTCAACTGCACTGATGCACTTTCTGAGAATTGTGAATCCCATCTTATCCAACTGTGCACCTAAAAAAAACAGTAGTAAAACATGAAGGGCACAATTAATTATTTACATTTCTCTTCCTTACAAAAACAAGAAAATTTATTTAAACTCAATTTAATTTTTATTTTCCTCTTAAGAAAAAGAAAGCCAAAAGTCATGTATTCCCTATTTAAATAATTTAAATGACAATTTCAAATATTTAGAGGAGCCCTTATTGGACTATTAGGCCATTTACTATCAATATCAGTAAATTTCCAGTTTAAAACAATATTTATATTAATAAATACAACTTGCACCAAACAATGGAAAAGAAAGTGATACAAAACCTTTAAGGGAAGCTATATGGAAATAGTTAATATACATTTTGCCAAAATTCCAACAATAGCTTTTTTTAAATTATATATTAGTGGAGGTTTTAAAAAGTTATATATGAGGAAAGGTTTTAAAATTACTTGACAGTTGGAGAAATAACATTTACTATTTTTTAAAACCTAGGGAAAAATATTTAAGAAACACTTTTTGAAAACATTATTTGGGTCATGAGCTTCAAAAAGAATTTCATATTTTATTCCATGCTCTAAGCATTTAATATTTTATTGCTTTCACAATGAATTTAGAACAGATGATTCGTATAGTACAGTGGTTGGCAAACTCATTAGTCAACAGAGCCAAATATCAACAGAACAATGATTGAAATTCCTTTTGAGAGCCAAATATTTTAAACTTAAAACTTCTTCTAATGCCACTTCTTCAAAATAGACTTGCCCAGGGCATGGTATTTTGTGGAAGAGCTACATTCAAGGGGCCAAAGAGCCAGCCACATGTGGCTCGCGAGACACAGTTTGCTGACCACGGGTATAGTAAATTATTTTGAAAATATAATATTAGTTTTTTTCTAATACAGACTCTTGCCTATGGATTAGGCTGGCATATTTGAGCACCTAATAAAAGACAATTCTTGTGTCAAAATGAAAACAGGGAAAGCAAATACTTTAGGTCTGCATTTAGAAGGAAGGAACAGTAATGCTAACTCTTGCCTCTCAACGGGGATAGCATGAACAACCCATGAATATAAATTTTGTAGGTTTAATGCTAAGCTTGAAAATAATTTTAATGAGGAAAATCGGGCAGTGGTTTGCTGAGAAAATACAAGTGATTCTTTCTGCTTGGCAAAACTTTTTTAAAGGCATGTTTCCATTTTTCTATTAAGAAAAGAAAGAAAAGAGAGGAGAAAAAGGAGATCGGGGAAAGTAAGTCAAGAGAGGAGAGAGAAGAAAGAGAAAGAAAAGAGGAAGGAAGGTAGAAACGGAGGGAGGGAGGGAGGAGGAAGGGGAGAAAGGAGGGAAAGAAAAAGGAGGAGGGAGGGCAGAAAAAAGTTAAGAAGATGCTGCAGTACATTTACAACCATGCGTGCACACTGTCCCTTTCCAGTGCCAGGCCAGAAAAGATGTCATTTTATTCATAAGCCGGCTCAAGTGATATGCACATCATGGTAATTCTGAAACTGTACGTTATGTGACATAATGTCTCCAAACTGTGGACATGTGATAAATGCAGCCTAAATTTCTCCGAAGATATAAAAAGTAAATTCATAAGGAATCTAGGAAATCTGATCATATGTTTGGTTTCATCTCAGTAAAATCCAGACTACAGAGCCAAGCAGTACTGCATGTTCCTCTAGTGCATACGTACAATGCATGTGAAAATAACTGTCCTAGAATATCTGAGGATGTTTGGTCATTGTTCTTTTCTAAGGGGCCATGATATGTTATTTGTGGAGCCACACACAGAGACTCTAAGGATAAAGGATATCAAGGGTAAGGAAGCTGTGGCCAAGAAGAGAGCAGATAAGCAGCTCCTACCAACAGGAACTTACAAAGATGCACCCCTGACACTCCTATGTGTTCGTGTATGGCTACAAGAATAAATATCAAAGGGAATGACAGAATATATTTGGGGTTTTTAGAGAAAGTTATTGTAGAGAAGTAATTTATTGTAATGCTCAGAGATGGGATCAATGAGGGTTACAAAAGCCCAGGAAAATCTGAACAGGTCCCCAGTGGATAAGGCAAAACACACATAGTATCTGGAGGGCTAGCATAGAGAGGGGTGCAGGGAGTGAGCACCCAGCAACAGTCTGGCATTGGCAAGGAAAACAAAGACCTTCATGGAAAAGGGAGGCAAACAGTTCGTTTTATAAATCAGCACTTACTTCCTTCTGGTCTTGGGATGATGGCTCTATTAAAACTATGGAGCAGCTGGTTAAGAGAGAAAAAAGGAGAAACAGTATTTTTAACAAATCAATAAAAATGTAGGCACACCTAGACACTGCAAAAAGTACACTAGTATTGGGGAATTCCCATCATGTGCTCTAATGTAGACACAGCTAGCCGCCTCCGTCTCTCACTGAGGAGCAAAAACAGATGAAGGGATCACAATCCTTAGGGAACTTCTTGAAAGTCCATGCAAATATGAAATGTGCAGCCTGACAACTCGAGAAGGACAGACATTGCTGCATTTTAATCTGTAAAGTGAAGCGCATTTTTTCTAAAACCTGGTTTTTACTTAATTCAGAGATGACTCGGATCCATAATGTAAATAACCACATCGGAAATAGATAGGGGATCACTCCAGGCTGCCTCTAAGAATTCTAGTGCCCCCCGAACCTATTATCTGCAAGGCATATATAACACCTGCAAAAACTACACAGTACCTTAACTGTTGCCATATAAATACACAGCTGAGCAGTTATGTGCCGCTTACCAAAAGGGGCTAAGTTCTGAGAAACGCATTGTTAGGTGATAATATCATTGTCTGGGCATATACCTAGATGCTGTAGCCTACTATAGTAATTGTAAATGGGACGGTACGTTAATACTACTGGCAGCACAGTAGGTTTGTTTACAAAACATGTGAGTCATACATTACAAAGACAATGGGAATTTTTCAGCTCCATTATAATCCTGTGTGACCACCACAGCATATGTGGTGCATATCTGCAGTGCATTACTGTGTTTCTTTCTGCAGACTTGCCTTTATCTGTGTATCTTGAATGGATTACTTGGCTCTTTATTCTACAGAAGGGGTTATATATATGTCTTCAAGGTGATACTGCCTTTGGCAACAGATTTATTTCTATATAGATTTGTTTCTTATAATGACCCTAAGTCCCCAATTCAACACATGATCTGCCCAATCTCAACTCCCAAAGGCCACTGAAATGAAAGTAGTGGCAAACAACCTGGACTTCCGTGCCTCTCAATCTATATTCCTGACTTTATTCTTCAAACCGACACAAATACACAGGCCTATTCACTAAGGCTGCATAACATTGTATACAGTATTCCATTAGGCTAAATCACAAATTGTTAAAGCAAGCAACATAATTACAGCAGTCGCTTACAGTACTTGCCTGTCCTGCCTCATATTTACTATTTCACCTCCACTGAGATAAAAATAAATTGCAAGCCTTTATTGCGTTCATCACCCAAAGTACTTGTCAGGCAGGAGAGAAGAAACGGAGAAATCAGATGACTTCCCCAAGCAGAGCAAATCAGAGTGGCAAGTCATGAAAAATCGAAAATAAAAACTAATGATATACCAGTCTCGTGTGTGCAGCTGCCATCTCAAGCCAAATTACTCGAATTCTGAACAGGTCTGAGATTAATGCAAGCACCAATCTCAGCAGGGAACTTTTTTCAAATATTACAAAATAAAAATAACAGGGAAATGAACACAAGTCAATTCTACGGGATTTGAAATAAAACTCAACCATTGGTTATTCTTACAGCTTCCTTTCCACCCAGAGCTTCCAGCCACTGCTTCCTCTCCTCTTCTGAAAAAGCCTGCATGGTGAGGGCAACCCCAGGCCTGAAAGACATAAACAATCAGATTATTCCTCGGCTGCTGAACACAAATCTCCTTTCTACTTTCTAATATTTTATGGTGGTGATTAAGTTTTGTGTTTTTTTAATTTACCATCTTAACCATGTTACCTTGAAGTATAGTAACCTCCATCTTAGGGTACAAACTGCTGTTTAAATTTTAACCCTGCTATTCTGGCATCTGTAAATGTTTGCTTGCTTAAATAATAGGAGAAAAAATAAGACCACTCCCATTCCAGAGGGGCCATAAACTATGCCCCAGACAGAGTTGTCAGTGCTGGCGCCAACCCAGGCCCTGAGATATGGTCTCACAGCCCTGACCCAGCACACAGGACTTTTTCTCAGAAAGTCCAGAAGTCTCATTCCAAATTTGGAAAACAAACAGCTGAAAAACATATAAATAGGAAAGACTTCCATCATATTGGGCCCCAGAATTTGAGAAGCAGTATTTCCTCTGGGCCCGCTAGAGCTAGCAAAATGGAAAGGGCTCCAAATAAACGTGGCTTATTGATTAAAGTGTCTTCTGATTTACAATATAACAACCTGTAGAGTTCAACAGGGTTGAGTACATTATTGAGCAGCTAAGCTCCAGAACTCTTCCTCTTCTAAAACTAAAACTCTGTACCCATAAAGAACTCCCCATTCCCCTTCCCTCCCAGCACCAGTCAACTATCCGACTCTCTGAGTCTATGAATCTGACTACTTTAGGTAGCACTTATAAGTGGAATCATACAGCATTTGTCTTTTTGTGACTTGCTGACTTCACCTGGAATAATATCCTCCATTTTCATCATCGATAGAGTACTATATTTCAGAATTTCCTTCTTTTGCAAAGAGAAATATTTTGAAAAATATTCTGTTGTATGCATGTGCTCATCCATTCATCCCTCAATGGACACTTGGAATGCTTCCGCCTTTGGGTTATTGTAAACAAGGCTGCTGTTAACATAGGCATACAGGGTCTCCTTAAGACCCTGTGCTCAATTCTTTTAGGCATAAACCCAGCAGCATAAGTTCTGGATGTGACGTAATATATATACATATATGGTCTCTGAGCCCATTTTCTAACACACAGCTCCTAAAAAACCTTTGTAATCTCTCTATCTTTTTGCACACTATTGAGATGATGAGGCTGGGGGTTCCTAGATAGCCCCGTGATGGAGACTGATGGCCAAGGGAACCAACCACAAGATTGAAAAATTTGAACTGTAAGCCCTGTCCTCTCCTATCCTTCTTGGTCAAGGAGTGGGGCTAGAAAATGAGCTCAATCATGAATGGCCAATGATTTGATCAATCATCTGCTACACAAGGAAGTCTCTATAAAAAACCCTAGGATTTAGAGAACTTCTAAATTGATGAACACACGGAGGTGCTGTGCAGGTGGCATACGCAGAAAGAGCATGGAAGCTCCAAGCCCCACCTCCCATACCTTGTCCATTATATTTCTTTGTCTGGATGTTAATTTATAAATTTTTAACTACTCTCTTCTGCAATAAATTGGCAATAGCAAATGAAGTATTTTCGTGAGATCCCAATATATTATTTTTTTGTTTTTTTGTTAATCCTCACTGAGGATATTTTTTCCATTGATTTTTGAGAGAGAGAAATATTCATTTGAGATAAACACATTGATCGGTTGCCTCCCACCTGAGTCCTGACCAGGGCCAGGAGCAAACCTTTAACCCAGGCACGTGCCCTTGACCAGGAATGGAACCCGAGACCCTTCAGTAGACTGGTCAACGCTCTAACCAAGGAACAATACTGGCAAGGGCCCAACTTATTACTAAACCAGAGAAGATCATGGTAAACCTCAATCTATAACCAATCAGCCAAAAGCACAGGTGTTGGCCTGGACTTGTAAACAGCCCCAAAATTGGGAGAGGGCAGGCTTGTGGGACAGAGCCCCTAATTGGTGGGATGTGTGCTGACTCCGGTTATTGTCAGAATCAGTTAAGTTGTAGGACACTCAGTTGGTCTCTGCAGAGAATTGGAGAACTGCATGGTGTGGAAAAGCCATCCTAATATGCATGAGGTGGTAGCAATGATTAATTTTTATTTATGAAAGAAATACATATTTATTATTACAAAACCAGAAAGTCACTTTCACCCCATCCTAATTCCACTTCCAAGACAGCACAGTTAACTATTGGTCTGTTTCCTTCACATTTGGTTCTCAGGACCAAAGGTCGATCTCTTTCTGTTCAGTTTTATTCAGACATGAGGAGATTCTGCCAGAAAATTCTTAATATTACAAAAGAATACTAGGCAGAAAAGCTATTAATCAGCTCAATATCAACTGAAGTGGCAGCCTTGCACATTAGTAGCCTGATGGGAAAATGGACAAGCTCTTTATCAGTATAAATATTACTTTAGTCTCTAAACTCTTACACACAATATCTGGCATTCAACCAAAAGAAATACAAGGCAAGCAAGGAAACACGAAAATGTAACCCAACGTAAAAAGAGGAAGTAGTTAAGTCAAGGGAATCAAACCTAGAAATAACCCAGATATGGGACTGGGGAGATTGGCCAGAAACCTAAAAAAAGGTGGCCAGCATGCATAAACTGAAGAGAATTTCAGCAAAGAATTGGGAACTATTAAAGAGAGACAAATGGATATGCAAGAATGGAAAATAAAATAATGATGAAGACTTCAAGAGGACACCTTTCATATGCAAACCAACCAAGCCAAAGTCTATAACCATTCCCTTTACTGAATTCCCACCAACCCAATTTCCCCTGCCCTACATCACCCCAGGGCCAGGTACCAGACAACCACAAACCACCCCTATAGCCCAGTGCTCACCAATATTATTCAAACTAGCCAATCTTGACTGACTCCTGACCCAAACCTGATGTTTACCCACATGGAACTTTATGGTGTGACCTGGCTTATTGTCTTAAAAACTAAGTAATAAAAATTTTCTTCCAGTGGCATCAGCCTCACCATCTTGTCACTCAGTCACTTCCATCAATTAAAATCCTTCAGGTCTGTCTAAAACAAGTATCAAATAGTCTAACACAATGCAATCAGAATTCTAGAATGTGAAGAAAGAGAAAATTGAGCAGAAGAACAATTTGAAGAGATAATAGCTAAGATTTTCCAAAACTGATAGGATATATCACTCACATACCAAGAATTTCAATAAGCCCGAAGCAGGATAAAACAAAGAAAACCACACTTAGGCACACCATAAAAAGAAAATCTTAAAAGCAGCAAAAGCAAAAGACAGCATATAGAGGAACAATAAAAAAGATGGATAACTAGCCATGGGGGGAAAATGGAGGCCTGAGAAAAATGGTACAACTTCTTTGAAGTGCTGGGGGAAAAGAAACTATCATTGTAGAATTATATATGAATCCAAAATGAAGGCAAAATAAAGACAGTTTCCAACAAACAGAACATTAAGAATTCTTCTCCAGCAGTCCTGCATTACAATAAATGCTCAAATTAATTTAGCTTAAAGGACGTCAGGGAAATGGCACAAGTTAAAAATCCAGTTCTGCTTACAAGAATGAAGAAAATCAGAGTGGATAATAAATATATTGGTATAAAAAAAGAAAAGACCCCAAAAATCACACATACATACACACATCCTCATACTATTATATATGTGTGGATATACATACATATAAGTAAAATGCTATATTTCTTTAAAAGATTACTAGTTATTGATTTCATAAATTAGAAGTTGTAGAGTATTATTTGGTTCATAGTGTAGGCAGAATTAAAATATAACAAGAGCACAGAAGCAAAAGAGAGATAATTAGAAGTCTACTGTTATAAGGTTCTTATATTATTTATAAAAAGGTAGATACAATGATAATTTCTAAGTTGATGTTACACTCTCTAGGATAACTAACAAAAATGCACATACAGAGAGGCATAATGAAAAATCAAACAGAGGAGATTAAATGAAATACTAAAAAGACTGAAAAGTAAAGAAAGAATAAAGAATAAATAGGACCAATAGGGAAAATAAGTGGTAGGCTTAAACACATACAAATTATTAATTACATTATACATAAATGAACTAAAACTCTGATTTAAAAAAAAAGACTGGATTTATTTAAAAGCAGGACTCAATTATGTGCTGTTTATAAACAACAAAGTTTAAACATAAACATAAAGACAGACAGGTAAAAAGAAAATGGTGAAAAAAGATTTGCCATGTAAACACTAAGTAAAGGAAAGCTCATGTGACTATTAATATTGAACTAGGTAGATTTCAAGATAAAGAGTATTAGCAGAGGATCAAAGATGGCTGCCAACAGGAAGGCAGGCTGCAAGATAGTGTGTAAGAGAATGAAAAGAGTGTGTGTGGATATACAGGGAGTGTCCATTTGTGGGACAGCTATATTCCAAGGGACTGCTGGGAATTGCCAGACTGGGAGCCCCTATCTGGGTAGCCTACACTGCTGCTGAAATCTCTCCTGGAGCAACTAACTCTGCGGCAGAGATTGCGCCATCTTGAAGGGAAGAGGGGCTGTGATTGGAAGCCTAGCCTTACCTTCAACCAGGAAGAATCGGATATCTGCCAGGATCCTACAACCTCAACACCCAGGGACCAGCTGCAAACCCACAAACATCAGGTCTCAAACAGTGCAAATACACGCACTCAGAGGAGATCTGCACCTTCTCACAGGAAGGTCAGATTTTGCCCAGAGAAAGGTGAGGTCTGTGATCCAGGCTGGAGGGAGAAATGCGCACAGCAGGATCTAGAGGTTCAGAAGAAGTCTGCGCTCCACAAAATCCGCAGTCGTTGGGGCCAGCATACTTCCACAAATGTGGAAGGGGGTCCCCACAGGGCTGCTGGCAGAAGGGAACTCTAGAAATCAACCCTCAGCTGGGCTGGGCACAAAAAGGCAGCCTGAAGTTTTACCAGTATACCACCTGCACTGTGCCAGGGAAAAAAGACATGCACAGAGACCTGCACAGAGTAGTGTACAGTGCCAGGGCAAAAAAGTCACAAGTTTGCACACTTACTCTGGCTCTTTATTCTCTTTAAATCCTTGCTTTTGATTACTAAGTACATAGGATCACTCTCAGAGACTGAAGGGGGAAGATGTTTTTGTGGAACCAGGGGATCAGACTGGAGATAAACAATCAGAAAACCAACTCTGGGGCAGTTCACTCCCCCAAACCAGTATTAAGTGTGGCAGGGAAAATAAAATCTAAATACAGTGGTACCTCGAGATATGAGTGTAATTCGTTCCGTAACCTTGAGGCGTGGGAAACTATGAGACGCTCGAGTCGCGGTAAACTGGTGGGTCGTGTGCAGCCGGCCGATCCGCGCGATTACTCCTATCTCAAATGTTGCTTGTATTTCAAAGCAAAAATCGATCGCTCAACGGCTCGTATCTCAAAAATCTCGTATGTTAGGGCACTCGTATCTCGAGGTACCACTGTATAAGGTAGAAGAGGACTTATAGCCCTGATGTAAATACAGAAACACTGCCACCTAGGAACTGAATCACAAATTGACTCGTGTGTAAATACAACTAAAGGCAGGTTGAGAAAACAAAGAAATACTGCCTGCTTGAAAACAGGATTGTGGTTTGTGATACAGAGGAGTGGTGGAACACATGGAAATTCAATACTGTCCTGACTACCTGACAGGAAACAGGCGTGCCAAACAGAACAGAAGAAAAACTGAATGATCTTCACTACTGCACATTTTTTTTATCTTTTACTTAAGAAACTACATACTTTTTCCTTTTTTTCTCACTTGAGTTTAGCTTTTTAATTATTATACTTTTATATTTAATCAGTATTATTACTACTATTATTTTACCATTTTTAAAGTTTCGTTTTATTTGCTCTTCATTTTAATTTATTTTGGAATTAACGTTCTACATTCTATTTTCATTTTTCCTTTAGCATCATTTTACTCTATCTAAATTTTACCTTTATGCTAACACTCCCTTCCTCACTTTTCCTTTTGTTGTCCTGTTTCTTTTACCCAAATTCTTGCTTTATATTTTCCCTATTCCTTTTTTTTACGTCCTGTTAAAAATTCATCCTACTTAAATATCTAATTTCTGATCTTCTGCTCCAAGTCCATACACATTTCTCTCTTCTCTATCCAATTTTTTTTCTTTCTTCCCTTTCTTTGTATGTTTTTTGTTTTGTTTGTTTTGTTTTGTCCTTCTTTCTCTCTGTCCTATTGTTTGACAGTTGATTACATTGTATTTTTGTTTGAATGTTGATTACATTGTGTTTTTGTTTGTTTAGGTAATTGTTTCTCTTTTTTTATTTTTTTGCTTCTGTTTTTCCTATCCTCACTTATTATTGTTTGTACTTTGCATTCATCTCTGGATATTAGTTGTTTGCATTTTTTTTTTGATTAGTTGTTCTACTGAGTTTTCTCCCCATATAGTTTTTCCCCCTTCTTTTTTATTCTCTTCCTGTTCTCTCTTACTTTTTTCCTTTCTTCAATATCATTTTTGCACTCTCTCTTTTTTTTAATCCCCTAATTCTCATTTCTCAGGTGGTCACCTTTAGTTGGGGTTATTAATATTGTGAATACATTTGTGTTCAGTGCCTTGTGCATTGTGCCTTGTTGTGTGGTATTTTGTGCCTTTAAGTTAATGCAAGAGAGAGAGAACTACATATCCAGACACCAGGAGAGAGACCATGGGGAGACAAAGAAATAGCCCGCATACTCAAGAAAAGGAAGCATCACCAGAAAATGAAATAAACAAAATAGAGGCAAGCAATATGTCAGAAAAAGAATTCAGAGACATGGTCATAAGGTTGCTGAAAAGGTTGGAAGACAAATTCAACAATATGTGTAAGAACCAAGAGTAAATGAAGAACCAAAAGAAAATGAAAAATGATATCATTGCAATAAAGAATTCAATAGGAAGCATCAACAGTAGACTAGAAGAAGCAGAGGACCACATCATTGAGCTAGAAGATAAGGTAGGTAGGAAAAAATACCCAAACAGAGCTGCATCTAGAAAAAGAACTTTAAAAAAAGGAGGATAGCCTATGGCAGTGGTCAGCAAACTCATTAGTTTTCAGAGCCAAATATCAACAGAATGATTGAAATATCTTTTGGGAGCCAAAAACCAACTTCTGCACATGGGCCACAAAGTTTTAATCGCACTGTATGTGTGTGCCAGCATGTGGTATTTTGTGGAAGAGCCACACTCAAGAGTTCAAAGAGCCACATGTGGCTCACAAGCCGCAGTTGGTTGACCAAGGTCCTAAGGGAACTTTGGAACAACACAAAATAAAACAATATGCACATAATAGGGGTCCCAGAAAGAGAAGAAACTGAGCAATGAATAAAAACCCTGGTTGAAAAAATAATGACAGAAAACTTCTCTTATACTGTATAGGGAAGAAAAAAAAACACACAAATACAAGAAGCTCACAGAACCCCAACACAATGAATCCCAAAAGACCAACACCAAGGCACATTATAATTAAATTGGTAAACACCAACGACAAAGTACGAATCTTAAAAACAGCCAGAGAGAGACAAAAAGTTACCTACAAAGAAACCCCCATGAGACTAGTGACTGATTTCTCAACAGAAACACATCAGACCAGAAGGGAATGGAATGAAATATACAAAGTCACCCAAAGGAAGGGTCTGAATTCAAGAATACTGTACCAAGCAAGGCTATCAATCAAAATTGAAGGTGAAATCAGGAGCTTCATAGACAAACAGAACAAAAGGAGTTTATTACCACCAAACCAACAATACAAGAAGTGCTAAAGGGTCTGCTGTAAAAAGAAGAAATAGGAAGCGAAGAAGGAACACAGAGGTAAAGAATAAAAATGGCAACAAAAAAAGTATCTATCAATAATAACTTTAAATGTAAATGGAATAAATCCCCCAATCAAAAGACTTAGGGAGGGTAGCTGAGTGGATAAGAAAACATGAACCATATATCTGCTGTCTACAGGAAACTCACCTCAGAAAAAAGGACTCACACAGACTGACAGTGAAGGGATGGAAAAGGTTTTTCAGATGAATGGAAATGAAAAGAAAGCTAAGGTAGCAATATTTATATCTGACAAATTAGATTTCGAAGTGAAGGACATAACAAGAGATAAGGAAGGCCACTTCATAATACTAAAGGAAGCAATCCAACAAGAAGATATAACTCTGGTAAACATATACTCATCCAATAGGAGCACCCAAATACATAAAAACAAACAAACAAACACAAACTTCTGGATGATATCAAGGGAGAGATTGACAGCAATACAGTCATAGTAGGGGACTTTAATATCCCACTAGACCACTGGACAAATCCTCTAAACAAAAAATCAGCAGAGAAACATCAATCCTAAATGACACACTAGATCAGATGGAATTAATTGGCATCTTCAGTACATTTCACCCCAAAGCCACAGAATATACATTCTTCTCAAGTGTACATGGGTCATTTTCAAAGACAGACCATATGTTGGGACACAGGCAAACTCTCTTCAAATTCAAAAGCTAGAAATCATATCAAGCATCTTCTCAGATTGTAATGGCATAAAACTAGAAATCAACTACAATAAAAACAATTTTAAAATATCAAACACTTGGAGGCTAAATAGCATGCCATTAAAGAATGACTGGGTTACTAGACAGATCAAAGAAGAAATAAAAAGCATCATGGCAACAAACGAAAATGAAAACATTTCAACACAAAATCTATGGGCCATGGTGAAAGCAGTCCTGAGAAGGAAGTTCATAGCTCTCCAGGCCTACCTCAAAAAACAAGAAACAATGATAATAGATTATCTAACCACATAACTCAAAGACTTAAAAAGAGAGCAACAAGAAAAGCACAGCAGAAAGAAGGAAATAATAAAGATAAATGACATAAGAGACAAAAAAAAAACAATACAAAAGATTAACAAAACCAAGAGCTGGTTCTTTGAAAAGATAAACAAGACTGAGGAACCTCTAGCAAGGCTCACCAAGAAGCAAAGAGAGAGGTCCCAAATAAACAAAATAAAAAATGAAAGAGGTGAAGTAACAACCAATCCCACAAAAATACAAACGATTGTGAAAAAGTACTATGAACAACTCTATGCCAACAAAATTGAAAACCTAAATGAAATGGACATATTCTTAAAAAATACAAGCCCCCAAAACTCAACCAAGAAGAATAAAAAACCTGAATAGGCTGATAACTGCTGAAGAAATTGAAACAGTGATCAAAAATCTTCCAGCAAACAAAAACCCTGGTCCAGACAGCTTTACATGGGAGTTCTACCAAGAATTCAAAGAAGAACTAAAACCTATCCTCCTCAGACTATTCCAAAAAATTCAAGAGGAAGGCACATTTCCAAGCTCTTTATCTGGTTTAAGGTAATCCCCAAACCAGATAGAGACACCACAAAACAAGAGAACTACACAGGCCAATCAATATCTTTGATGAACATAGATGCTAAAAAATCCTCAACAAAATTATACCAAATCGGATTCAGCAATACTTTAGAAAGATCATACACCATGACCAAGAGGGATTTATTCTGGGGATGCAAGGATGGTACAATATCCATAAATCAATAAATGTTATATACCACATAAACAAACTGAGAGATAAAAATCACATAATCATATTAATTGATGCAGAAAAAGCATTTGATAAAAACCAACATCCTTTCTTGATAAAAACTCTCAACAAAGTGGGAATAAAGGGATCATACCTCAACATAATAAACCTACAGTCAAGATCAAACTCAATGGGCAAAAACTAAATCCATTTACCCTAAGAACAGGAACAAGACAAGGATGCCCACTTTCACCACTCCTGTCCCACAGAGTACTAGAAGTACTAGCCATAGCAATCATAGAATAAATAAAAGGCTTTCAAATTGGAAAAGAAGAAGTAAAATTGTCCTTATTTGCAGATGACATGATACTATACATAGAAAACCCCAAAGATTTCATCAAAAAACTACTAGATCTAATAAATGAATTTGGCAATGTCCAAAATTAACACCCAGAAATCTATGGCCTTTTGATACACCAATAATGAACTCACAGAAAGATTAATAAAAAAAACAATCTCATTTACCATTGCACCAAAAACATTAAGATACCTAGGATAAACTAAGAATGTAAGAAACCTGTACTCAGAAAACTAGAGGACACTGAAAAAGAGATACAAAAAGACAAACAAATGGAAGAACATACCATGTTCATGGACTGATAGAATCAATATCATTAAAATGTTCATACCACCTAAAGCAATCTATAGATTCAATGCAATACCTATTAAAATACCAATGGTTGCCGAAACCAGTTTGGTTCAGTGGATGAAGCATCGGCCTGCGAACTGAAGGGTCCCAGGTTCAATTCCAGTCGAGGGCACATACCTTGTTTGTGGGCACATCCCCAGGAGGGGATATGCAGAAGGCAGCTAATCGATGTTTCTCTCATCAATGTTTCTAACTCTCTCTCTCTCTCTCTTCCTCTCTGTAAAAAAAAAATCAATAAAATATATATATTTTTTAAAAATACCAATGGCATATTTCAAAGATCTAGAACAAACTCTCCAAAAATTCACTTAGAATAAAAAAGACCCCCAATAGCCACAGCTTTCCTGAAAAAGAAGAACAAAGTTGGAAGGATCACGATACCAGACATCAAATTACCGTATTTTCCGGCGTATAAAATGACTTTTTAACCCAGGATAATCATCTCAAAAGTTGGGAGTCATCTTTTTTTTTTTTCGTGTAGTGTTCCTTGTATGAACATATCACAACTTGTTATCACGTCTTATAGGGCAGGTATATCCCAAACTCTATATTTTAACTGGAAAAGTTGGGGATTGTCTTATACGCCCAGTCATCTTATACGCCGGAAAATACGGGTAATATTACCAAGCCACAGTCCTCAAAACTGTCTGGTACTGGCACAAGAGCAGACATATAGACTAATGGAACATAATAGAGAACCAGAAATTGGCCCAAGTCATTATACCCCTTTAATATTTGACAAAGAAGGCAAGAACATATAATGGAGTCAAAACAGTCTCTTTAATATATGGTGCTGGGAAATTGGTCAGATACATGCAAAAAAATGAAACTAGATTACCAACTTAAACCATGCACAAAAAAACAAACTCAAAATGGCTAAAGGACTTGAATGTAAGACAGGAAACCATAAAAAATCCTACAAGACTCGATAGACAGCAAAATTGCAGACAATATCTTTACAGACACAGATCCTAGGGCAAGAGAGACTAAGGAGAAAATAAACAAATGGAACTACATCAAAATAAAAAGCTTCTGCACAGCAAAAGAAACCATCAACAAAACAAGAAAGCCCACTGCATGGGAGGACATATTTGCCAATGTTATCTCCAATAAGGGTTTAATATCCAACATTTACAGGGAACTCATGCAACTTAACAAAAGGAAGATAATCTAATAAAAAAATGGGCAAAGGACCTAAATAGATACTCGTTGAAAGAAACATTCAGAATGCCAAATACATATGAAAACATGCTCAAAGTCACTAATCATACGAGAGATGAAAATCAAAACAACAATGAGGTACCACCTCTCACCTGTCAGAATAGCTAGCATCAACAAATCAATTAATGACAAGTGCTGGTGATTTTGTATCCCCATTTTAGCAATTGGATAGAGTAATATCAGAAATCAAACAATATAGAATATTTGAGCAACACCATCAACCTACTTGATATAACTGACATTTAGAGAACACTACATCCAACAACAGCAGAAAACTCATTGTTCTCAGTACACATGGACCATTTACTAAATAGACCAAATTTGGGGAAATGAAACAAGTCTAGTAAACTTCAAAGTACTGATAAAACACAGAGTATGTTGTAGAAAGGCAGTGACAATATTATATGCAGAAAATCCCCAGCCATTTGAAAAATGTAAAACATATTATTAAATAACACCTGAATTTTAATTCAATACCTATGTCCTAAATCACAGAAAAAAATTTTTTCAAAGTACAATGAAAACACCACACATCATATCTGTGGGGTGGAAGTTAAGCAGTCCTTAGAAATGTATACATTTAAAAAGTATACATTCAAAAATAACATGGAAAATCAATGCTTCCATCTTAAGAAGTGATTAAATGAAAAAGAAAATCCAAAGCTAGTAAAACTAAATAAATATTAAAGCAGAAAGCAATGAAATATAAAATAGACAATATGATGTATCTAAAGTAAATATCAACATTGAAAAACTAAGCAAGACTCACCAAGAATTTTTTTAATCTCTGGTATCAAGCTTGAAAAAAGGAGTTATTACCATAGGTTGCATAGATATGAAAATACCTGGCTATTATGAAGAAATGTATGCCAGTAGATTAACAACTTAGCAGAAATAAACAAATCCCTTGAAAAACCAGCTTATCAAAACTGAAAAAAGAAAAATAGAAAATAGAAATGAACCTTTTATTCACTAAATAAACTGAAGTTGTAATTTTTAAACTACACACACAGACATACACACACACACACACACACACTCGACCCATCATTCCTTCACTGGTAAATTCTCACAAAAATTTAATAAAGAAATAATACCAATATTACATAGACACATTCAAATTACAGAGCAAGATTGAAAACTTCCCATGTCTTCTGAAGCCACCATAACCTTGATATTAAATCCAGACAAAGACATTACAAAACAAGAATATAACACCCAATAGCCCTCATGAACATTAATACCAATATCATTAACCAAATATAAGCAAAATGAATACAGCAATATTTACACAGAGGTTAATACAGCATGACTAAGTAGAGTTTGTCTCAGGAATGCAAGGATAGTTTCATTTAGAAAATTCACTGCCATTCACCCATTAACAGATTCAACAAAAATATTTAATGATCCTTTCAATTGACACTGACAAATTCTTTGTCAAAAGTCAACATCTATTCATGATGAAACTGGGAATATACAAAAACTTCCTCAGCATGATATAAGCATCTACAATCTTCAGCTAATATTGTACTTTACAAGTGAAATAATAAAAATGCTTTTTCCCTGAAGTTTAAGAATAAGGCAAGATGCCCCAAATCACCACTTCTATTCAACATATTATTGGAGGTCTTGGCAATGCAATTAGACCAAAGAAAAACATCAAAAGACATACAGAATGAAGAGAAAGAAAGGTGCCTTATTCACATATGATACTATTGTATACATAAAATAATCCTGAAGAAACTACAAATAAAAAACACACAAATAAATGAACTTAGCAATATTGTAGGACACAAAAGCCAAATGCATTTCCATGTATCAACAGTATTTTGAAAAATGAAATCTAAAGCACCTAACTTTCAAAATAACATCCGGAAACATAAAATACTTAGGGAAGTTTAACAAAAGATATCCATGAACTCTGTATTGAAAACAATTACTGAGAGAAATTAAAGACTATATAAATGAAAAGTCATACTCATGAATTATCAATGATCCACCATTGATAGCATTGGCCTGTAGCTATTTTGTAGAAATAAACTGATTATAAAATTTAGATGGAAACATAAAAAATACAGAACTGCCAAAATGATTTTGAAAAAAAAAAAGGAATCACACAACCTGGCTAAGACTTACTTTAAAGCTACAGTAATAATGACAGTGTGGAATTGACAAAAGGACAGACCAATAGATCAATGAACTGAATAAAGAATCTATTAACAGAAACAGGCTTATATATACACAGATAATTTGTGAAAAAGTGCCAAAATAATTCAATGACAGGAAAGCCCTTTTCAACAAATGGTGTTAGAAATACTGAGTATCTGTATAAGAGAAGAAAAAGTAACACTCAACCTCCACAGAATACCACACACCCTCCTCAAAATTTTCATGAAATATAGACTAATGAAAAAGCTTTTCTAAGAAAACATAGAGAAATATCTTTGCAGCCTTGGGAAAAAAAGATTTCTTCCCGTAAGTAGTTTTACCAATAAAGTTTTAAAACACTGAGCAATCCCATTTCAGCCAAATTATAGACTCTTCTGCTCATCAAAAGATACTATGAAGAAAATGAACAGGCAAACCACAGATCTCAGAAAATGTTCACAATTGATATCCTATATAATAAAAGGCTAATACGCAAATAGACCAAACACTGGAACAACCAACCAGTCGCTATAACATACGCTGACCACCAGGGGGCTTTCACAGAACATGGGAGGTGTTGGGCATAGAGGATGGTGGAGTGGGGTGCCAGACTAAAGCAAGGTGCTGGTCGCTGTCATTGGAGCAAGCCTCTGGTGGTTACTGAAAATTCTCTGCTCCCATGCACCGCAGTCCTGTCCAGTGCTAGCACCTGCTGCTGGCGCCAGTCATGCTTGCACCCACAGCCAGTGCCAGGCACCAGTCCTAATCACTCGGCACCATCAGCAAGTGAGGTGCGAGCAGTGGCTGCCAGCCCCGATTGCCCCTGAGGGCTTTTCTACCTCCCCCTGCTCCTGAAGGGCAGTCGGGGCACCGGTCCCACTTGTACCTGCTGCCAGTGCTGTCAGCACATGGGGGCAAGGGTAATGGGAACAGGGCTACTGGGGCCGCAGCAGGAGTGGCCAGGCAGGGGTGCAGAGGATGGGCCAAGACTCTCCCCTGTGCCTACCACAGCCTTGCAGCCCACAATTCCTTTCAAGGTGCATGAATTTGTGCACTGGGCCCCTAGTATTTGATAAAGCATTTGTATCTAGGTTACTTAAAATAAAAAGACCAACATCATTTTTTTTTTTAATGAGCAAAAATTTGAATACACCTCACAATGGAAGAAATAGAAATGTCCAAAAAACACATAAAAAGGTGTGGTCAACATCACTGGCCATGAATTGCTAAAGTGGGAAAGAATACATAATTCAAAGTGGATATGAGGGTGGAAAACTGAAACTCTTATAACATTACTGGTAAGAAAATAAAACTACTTTAGAAAACTGTCAAATTCCTAAAAAGTCAAACATTGATACAAATATATACACATATATACATATACTAATACACAAACATATACATACTTATTTGTGTACACACACACACACACACACACACACACACACCACAGACCCAGAAATTCCACTCCACAGTATTGATCCAAGAGAAATGAAAACACATGTCCATAATTATCAGAGCTTTATTCAAAAGCTAAAAATTTTTCCATGATCCAGACTCCAATGTCCTTCAGCATACATTTTAAGAACAAATTCATGTCAACTTATACTTCTATTTAAATATTGGAAGCAATATAAAATATGGTTTTCGGTATCCACTACCACCATCATCATCTATAGGGCAAATTCTTACCTTTCTGAAAAACACAGAAGCCTATATACATGAGATACTGTTTCTAATTCTATTTGTTCCCTGTTCTACCAACCCCATCTAAATTATTTAAGAAATAACTCCCTTTCCTATTCTCTCAACCTAAAATCTCAGAGTTCTTGGAGGATGCAGCATTCCTGACAGGACAAAACCATACACAGCCCTTCCCATTCTGGCTTTAAAACATCCCCTGAACTATAACTAATTAAGCTATTACATTTTTAAAATTAAAATATGCACCTCATAATTATATTCACACACACACAAAAAAAAGTACAGTTCCATTTGCTTCCACACACATTTGTTGGAGATATTGATCTTTAAAAGCAGGGCTTCCCAACAGCAACACTACCAACATGTGGGACCACATTACCCTTTGTTGCAGGGGGCTGCCCTGTGCTAAATAGTGAGCAGCACTGAGGCCTCCATCCATGAGATGTCAGCACCAATGGCCTGCCTAGTCCTTCCCCACCCCAACTGTGACAACTAAAATTTTCTTAACCAGTGTCACCCTAATAAATGCAATAAAAAGAAAAAGAAAGGTTCCCAGGCAGAAAATCGCTCACAGTTGAGAACCTCTGACCTAAAGAAATATCTCAACATATTTTCTCAAGACTTCTATAATTCCTTTTGCCTTGGGTCTCACTTCCTCCGAGCTTCCAAACACATACTAAATCTTCAAAAATCAATTTAAGATCAATTTTTCTAATAAAGCTTTCCCAGCCAGCCCCATTCCCAATTGCTTCTCAGCTCCCAAAGTACCTTAAATAGATTTCTGAACTACTATTTGTTTGCAAACCCTCCTGGTCTATAAGTTCTCCAATATCAGACCTTTACAGTGTCTGGTTTAGTCTTGCATCCACAGTGCCAAACACAGTGAACGACCTTTTTGGTGCCTAAACGCCATGCACTATAAAACACAAATACTACTACAGCTAATGTGCTACCATAATATTTTTTAAAATATATTTTTATTGATTTCAGACAGGAAGGGAGAAGGAGAAAGAGATAGAAACATCAATGATGAGAATCATCGATTGGCTACCTCCTGCACGCCCCCCACTGGGGATGGAGCCCACAACTCAAGCATGTGCCCTTGACTGGAATCTAACTTGGGACTCCCAAGTCCACAGGCTGATTGATGCTCCATTCACTCAGCCAAACCAGTCAAGGGCTACAATAACATTCTTATCATTCAGTCCACTTGCATGGGTATTTGGAAGCAACACGTTCTTAACTCACCCTTTCTAAGTGACAAACAGTATGCTTCCATGCACAAAGATGGTAAAGTCACTGGTATAAAAGCATTCCAAAATGCACAGTGCTTCAAATACACAGGAGACTTCATCCTCCCACCATTTTCGTTAAAATATAAAGAGGTGAATCACAAAGGTAAAAAGTATCCTGCCATCCTTCCAAGAGCCAGATACGAGGAACAGGGCAAAATCAAACCAAAATATAACAGTTGAAATGTCAGATTAATGAGAGTGAAATGGGAAGCAGCACATTTTCTTACAGCAGTGCCTGAATATGATTGTGTGGGAGAATTTCAAAGAATGATAATTATTTATGAGGCAAATGTGTGGGGGTCACAGCACAATGGGACATGTGGCAAGCTTGCCAATCACGCTAAAAGCACATTATATAACACGCTGTGTTAGAGGTGGGAGTAGGTTTCGCTCCTTCAGAGAAGAAAGCAGCCTCTCCTGAAAGACTACGGCTTGCCACCGGGAAGCCAGCTCCACGCAAGGCTCCTTTACAGCCTCCAGTGAGTGACATGGCCGTCTCACCACCCATGGCATTTGAAGGGTGGCTGGCCTTGAATCAATGTTTATAGTCACTTTTAAGAACCTTGTTTTAGTTATGGTAAGTATTCATTTGGAGCTGTGTTCCCTTTCATTCGACTTTCATGGAGACATAATTCACACCGTACATTTTAGCTACTGCGAGTATACAATTCAATGGCTTGTTAAAAATATTCACTCAGTTGTATGACCAACATCAAAATCAATGTTGAAATGTTTCATCATCACTCTCCCCTAAAAAAAAACAAAAACAAAAAAACACCATACTCATTAGCTATCATTCTTTACTTCCCTCCAAGCCCCCCAGCCCTAGGCAGCCACTAATCTACTTTCTGTCTACCTGGAGTTGCCTGTTCTGGATGTTTCATATAAATGAAATCATACATATGTGGTCTCTGTGACACATTTATTTCACTTGGCATGCTGTTTTCAAGGATCATCCCCATTGCAGCACATGTCAGTTCTTTATTCCTTTTTAATCACAGGTCTTCCTAGATTGTTCGGATCTTAACTATCCATTCATTGGTTGGTAGACACTTGAGTCATTTCTACTTTTTTGGCCGGTATGAATAATGCTGCTAGGAACATTCAAGTTTTTATGTAGAAATAGGTTTTCTTTTTTTTTTTTTTTTTTTCGCATTAAAAGCTAGAAGTAGAATTTCTAGGTCATAGGGTGACTTTATGCTTAACTTTTTGAAGAACTGCCAAACTGTTTTCCTAAACTGTTACATCATTTCAAATTCCCACCATCAGTGTATGAGAGTTCTAATTTCTCCACAGCCTCGCCAACACTTATTATCTGACTTTTTCACTATAGCTCTCTGAATGGGTGTGAAGTGCATCTTATTGTGGTTCTGCGTGGCACTTTCCTGAGGACTAATGATGTTAAGCATCGTTTCATGTACTTATTGGCCACATATATTTTATTTAAAGAAATGTCTAACTCATATCTCCTTCCCATTTTTAATTGTACTATCTGACTTTTTATGATTGAGTTAGTTACAAGAGTTCTTTATATTTTCTGGATACAAGTGCCTTATGAGATATATAACTTGCAAGTGTTTTCTCCTAATCCGTGGTTTTATCTTTTCATTTTTTTAAGCACAGGTATGGTTAAAAACACTATTTTAGCTGAAATAGTTAAAGTAATCTTTTAGTGAATTTAGGGGAGGAAAATGAAGCACACATTCATCTAACCATTGGTAAAGACAGCAGTAATGGTTAATTGGACACACACAGAGACAGACAGGCAGACACACGCCCATGCCCACATGCATAAACACACACCCACCAGCCATCCTCCTTTCATCCTCAGTAATAGATTCTCCAACTTGTAGAAGAGCATGTGGATGTCTGGAAACAAAGGAATGCAATTTCTGAACCTCCCTTGCAACTAGGTGTAACCATACAACTCCATTTAGCCCAATGGTATGTGAGCAACAGTGGCGTGTAACCTCCAGAAGGTGTTCCTACAACAAAAGACAATGTGCCAAGTGATAAATGGGAGCAGGCACCTTGGGCCTGAAGAGATTAGGAAGGCAAACCACGCACAACAGGGAGCAGCTTATCCGCCATTGCCTGACCACCTCTCTAGACTTCCTGAACACGAGAAAACAATAAACTTTTACCTGATTTAAGCCACCTTGTTGTAGTTTTTCTGTTACATGGAAATCAAATCTGACTTGAACTCATGCAACAATTAAGTGAAAGTTCTGTATTTACATGCACACGGACCAAAGCAAGCCCAGGCTCCATGTTGCTGTTTATGAAGTATTGCAGTGGTGGGGGACATCTGGCCCTCAAGCTGTATACGGCCCGCAAAATCATTTGGTCTGGCCCTGCCGAGGCATTGGGGGGGAGTTATGTAAACGTTTGACCAAATATAGCAGGCCAATTTTTAAGCTGATCATTTCGTATGGCCCTCGTGATGTCACATAAACATCCAAATGGCCCTTGGCAGAAAAAAAGATTCCCTACCCAAGCCTATGTTACCCAACTTCTTTTCCAACACAAGGAATAAAAAGCAGCAAAAATTAACACCCGAAGAGAAGATATATTTAGAATAAACATATGCAATCAACTGTGAAATTGCTATATGAAGGTACCCAATAAGAACTCTGTACAGATCCCATCAGAAACCCACTCACAAGCCTCACAAAATGGGTTACACTCACGTCCTAAAGCAGAATGAATGCACTGGAGCTGGGTGCTGGGTGTGGTCCAGAAGAAAAGGATGGCTGACTGACAGTTGCCTGACTGAATCTAATCCCAATTCTATCACAGCTAAGCAACAATTCAATGTCATTTAATCCAGAACAAATCTGGTGAATGCCCACCGTACAAAAAGCACTGCCTTTGGTTCTCCAGCACCAAATGGTACTGAGCTGGGGTACCCATCCACATGGAATTTATGATCTAATAGACAAGGGACAAATTACCTATACTTCCCAGTGGTCCACCGGCCAGGAATCAGGGAGAGTCAAGAAAAGAGTCTACTCCATTCAAACTTTTCATTAAATATACCTTCAAAGCCCCAGAATTAGGTAGAGACCTCCAAGCACAGGCACTGCCTTCTCCAGATTTTTCCTGTTTTACAAACGGACAAAATTTTATTTGAAAAGTGATTCCCTATAGACCAGTTTGAACCACTAGGATAAATCAACTCTAAGGTCTTCCAAGCGTCTCCTTACGAGGTATTATCTTCTACAGATAAAAATAACTCCATAGCGAGCCCAACTCAATCTTTGTGAGGGGGTGAAGAGGTCACAGTCATCATAAGGATCATGGCTGATGAAGAGCACTGGGTGTGATCATGGTTTTAGAGAAGATATAGCGTTAAACAAAAATAACATAAATTGTATTAGAGCAATATATATGAAGAACTAGAAGGGGCCTGCTTTCAGAACAAATCAGATGAACCTCCTGCAGCACATTTTCTAGTTGGTGCCACTGCTGACTCAAATTCCTCAGTTATGTAGGACAAGTCTGGATTACAAAGTGAAACTCTGGGGCTTGGGGCACAGTGGTTAAGAGCTGGGGCTTGGAGGCAGAATTCCGGAGTGTCTCCACTCTTTTATTTCCTCGCTTCGTGACCTTGGGAGGTCAGCTAAGTTCTCCATGTACAAGGCCCCCATCCATCCAGGGGAGGAATAACACCCTCCCGACTCAATGAGAAAAGGCGCAGAAGAATTCAGATCATGGTCTGGAACTTAGAAAGGGCACAGCAAGCATTACTGCATGTGTTTGCACACAGGAGTTGTATTACGCAGCTGGAATCTCTTCTTGGGAGTGTTGAACCAGTCCGCACTGGCTTTGAAATGTAACTGCTTTGGCTCATTTTCCTTCACTTACTTTTTTAATCAATCTTGGCAATATACTGACTAAGCTCCTGTCCTTCTCCTGGTAGTGCCAACTGTGTCCTGGTGCTTAAGGGCACAGCTTTATCTATCTGGTCTCAGTTCATTTACTAGACAGTGAAGCTCAGATCTCCCCTCTCCCCCACCAAACCCATAGATTTAGTTGTATCATCTACAGGAAGAGGAAGCATGAGTTATTTTTGTATTCTTAGGTCCTGACCTGAAATGAACTTTTGCTTTAAAAAAATAATACTCATATGTAAGACTTTTATGATACAAATATGTAACTGCTCTATCTGAACACCACTGTTTCCAAAAGCAGGGCTTGCAGCAAGCCACCATGCTGTCCCACAGTGGAAACAAAAGTAAGCAAAACCCAGGACCATGATGTCCCTTGGTCCTCGCCTCCCCCCACTGTCCCCCCCCCACCCCCACCCCCGCTCATCTTCCCCCTGACCCTCCCAGGACACAGAAATAAATGCCAGATACAAAGTAATAGGAACAGGCGAACTTTTTCCTTTTCCTTCCTCCTTTCTCTCTGGCAAAGATTCTTTCAGAAGCAAACAACAGAAAGTCATACCATAACAAAAATACAGTAATCTTTTAACAGTATCCTAAGACCCTCCCACAGAGCATAGACACTGAAAATTCCCACACACAACAAAGAACACTATTCTGTGTGAACAGTCACCAGCATCTCTATTTAGCTTTGCCATCACTTCCTTACTTTCTCCATTATCCCTTTAGTGCCACATCTTTGGCCCGTGCCAAGGTTATTTTTTTAAATATATTTTTATTGATTTCAGAGAAGGGAGAAGAAAATGGAGAAACAGAGAAACATCAATGATGAGAGAGAATCATGATCAGTTGCCTCCTGCATGCCCCCTACTGGGGATCGAGCCTGCAACCCAGGCATGTGCCCTTGACCAGAATCGAACTCGGGGTCCTTGAGTCCACAGGCTGTCACTCTACCCACCGAGCCAAACCAACCAGGGCACAACGTTATTTTTTAAATGACAACAATGCTTAGAATGACTCCAAATATCAGCCGCGATCGAGCTATCCCTCTGCGGCTCAACGCAGGCACCGACCAACAGCTCACAGTGACTAACACATGGGCAGGACATGTAACAAGATAACATTCTCTTCAGATCCTGGAAATCTCAGCTGCAATTTATCTCTATATTTTTTAAATCATTTTTTCAAATGGTTCTTTAAAGAAGTCTAATAATTCCAGTCACTTACCGGTCAGCAACTTCTACGTCAAAACAGAATCTTCTGTCTATGGAGTCCGTGTGCCTCTTGGTACATTCTCTCAAAAAGAACACCTCTCCATCCCCCTGCAAAGAATCGTTTTAAACATTCTCAGAAACCACAGTATAAACGTATGAACATGGAGGCACCCTGTATTGGGAACAGGGAGAGAAAGATTTTAAGTCTCTTTATCCTACATATTATCTTCCAAATTAGTTTCCATTTAGAATCTTAACCACTTTTGTCCTTCTCTTTTCCTTGGGGGTTTCTAGAACCTGCTTTGGGTGACAACAACATTAAATAAGACCTCCAAAGGGCTCATTTTAAGAGCTAAGTGAACAAAACATTTTCTGCATGCTAGAATAGTTAGTCCTCTCTTGTTATATTCTTTTAAAAAGAAGAATAGTGTGATTTTATTGCCTAGTATAGTATACCATATCACAGTGGTTCTCAACCTTTCTAATGCCGAGACCCTTTAATACAGTTCTTCATGTTGTGGTGACCCAACCATAACATTATTTTCGTTGCTACTTCATAACTGTAATTTTGCTACTGTTATGAATCGTAATGTAATTATCTGTGTTTCCGATGGTCTTAGGCAACCCTGTTAGCAGTTCTAAATCTGTGGGTCTCGACTGTAGATGGGTGCTGTAGAGCCGAAGACCATCGGAAACACAGATATTTACATTACGATTTATTAACAGTAGCAAAATTACAGTTATGAAGTAGCAACGAAAATAATGTTATGGTTGGGGTCACCACAACATGAGGAACTGTATTAAGGGGTCTCGGCATTAGAAAGGTTGAGACCCACTGCCCTATAAAATAGCCAATATGTCGCCATTTTGACCTATAAAAATTTGATCCTAACTATGTGAATTTGGGACGTCACTTAAGTTCTCTATGTCCCAGTTCCCCACCATAAAAAGGGAAGGATAACATCCACCTGACAGAGGTGTGGTAAGGATTACATGAGAAAAAAGCGCAAAAGAATTCAGAGCAATCTGGAACTTACCTAGAAGTACAGGAAGGGCCCTAGATTAGCAATCAGGGTCATCTAAAGCTAGAACCACTCAATCTACATGGTTTTTCTGTTTCCTAGGTGAGCATCCTGAATTTATCTTTTCTTAATTTGTTTATGGTACTTCTTTACCTCCCTAAACCATCCTCTCAAAAAGCATTAAAAAGAGGCAATGCAGGAGGAACGCAGGTCCTCGGTGAAAGAAATGTGCGAAGTCAGGATACTCTTAGAACATTTTAACATTTTCTAGACTAAGGATCTCCAGATAATCCTATAAAGAGCTAATATGCAAATGGTCATCACACCCTCATGCCTCAACACTGGGGAGAGAGGAACAGGGACCAGCCAGGCACAAATGAGCTCACAAGACAGGAATGGGGACCAGCTAGGCTGCAGCCCTGGAGAGGGACAAGCCACACACCCCGTGGTCCCAGGCACCAGCAGCCTTGCCTGCACCTATGGCCCAAAAGAGGGACAAGCTGCACATCTTACAGTGCTGGGTTTCAGCAGCTGGGGCTGTGGCCCAACAGAAGGACAAGCCAGCTGCCCCACAGTCTGAGCACCAGCAGCTGGGGCTGTGGCCTGGGACAATGACAAGCCACCAGCCCCGCGATCCTGGGCACCAGCGCTGGTGGCTGCAGCACAGGAGAGGGATAAGCCACCCACCCCAGGGTCCGGGGCGAAGCCGCCCGTCCAGCGCTTGTGGCTGCAGCTGGTCTGGGTTCTGGGTGCCTGTGGCCAGCCACAGGAAGAGGGAACCCCAGGTCCCAGGTGCCAGTGACTGGCCGGAGAAGGGAATCCTGGGTCCTGGGTGCAGGGCAAGGCAGAGGCAGTTAGGGGTGATCAAGCCAGCAGGGGGAGCAGTTAGGGGTTATCAGACAGGCAGGCAGGCAGGCAGGCAGGTAGAGGTGGTAGGGGCGATCAGGGAGGCAGGCAGAGGGATTAGGGGCGATCAGGCAGGCAGGCAGGCAGGCGGGCGAGTAGTTAGGAGACAGTGGTTCTGGATTGTGAGAGGCAGTCAGACATCCCCGAGGGGTCTTGGATTAGAGAGGGTACAGGCCAAGCTGAGGGACACCCCCCTCCCCGCAATGCACGAATTTCATGCACCGGGCCACTAGTATTCACTAAACATTCAAATATACAAATATTCAAAATGTCAGTCACTATTGATACAATGTATTTTTTATTCTTTAGTAGATAAAATAGACATCACTCAGCAGACAGGACCTAGGACTTGAAGTTAGCTCTGACAGGAAACTCGGGACTCACCTCTGGCCCCATCCTAACCCCATCAGCCTTGGAGAGTGACATACTCACTTCCTCCTTTTGTCCATAAACCGGATTTTCCATATCTGTGTCATTACTACAGAAACGTGTTCCTATTATAAGCCACCTGAACTCTTCTTTTTCATAGGTTAGCTCTGCAGTCACATAAGCAAAAGTATGCCTGTCCACCCAGCAAACACTGCTTTCTTAAAATGTGTCACCAATGATGTTCAACGCCGGTGGGAGACCTTTGTCCCCAGGCCCCTGAATCCTGCTCTGAGCTGCAGCTTCTACTGAAAACACAAGTGAAGATCACCTTCCCACACAGCCAGCGCCGGGCTTCCTGCCCTCCTCCTGCCATCATGAGGTTTTGCCGTTCCTTCCTCTGGGAAGAGGAAGCTAAGTGGGGCCTCCCTAAGGAAGAACTTGGAAAATCTAAGGGAAACAGAGTGAAAGTCATTACAGGTCATCCCCTCCATCATGTTTCAGGGTGCGGAGTCACGTGCGGAGGACAGATCTGCGTGTAAGCACTGGGATGACAGCTTGCGGTAGGTCAGAGGTTTGTCTTCCAACAACAGTGAGTGAGAGGGTTCTCCTCTCTTAAAAACACCACACATCTGGCCACACAGACACCCACGCTGTCAAGTAAAACGCCACGAGGTGTTGTTCCCTGGCCTATTTTATTTAGGAACACTCGCGCGCGCACACACACAACAAAAACATCCATTTTAATCCTAAAAGTGAAGGTGAATGCCATGGAAGCGACGCCCTCGGGCTCCCTCCCACCGAACGCAGAGTGTGAAATCAAATACTTACAAGTTTCCCACCAGATCTGTGCTCAAACGGGATCATGTTGAACTTCTTGGCCGCCTTCCGATACATGCAGTAGTGCTTGACCCAGCTGGACCCGAACGGGGCAGGCCCTGACACAAGAAATAGGAAAACAGAACTTTCTTTGCTTCCTCGGAAACAAGCCAATGTGCAGAGCTCCACATTACCAAGAAGGAAAAAGCCAGCAAGCGCAGGTAAGATCGCTCAAGGAAGCAAATCGGCAAAAACCGCTCAAAACCGCTCGTCCTAATGAAAGCGGGAAACCAGGGAACTAAGGCGCAGAGAGCTCATCTGAGCCAGGGGGGTAGGAGTTAAAGGCATGCTCTTCAAGCAGTCTGCTGGGCTGTTATCTCAGACCTGAAAGCCTTGTAGTTGTAAGCTGTATTTGCTGGGGTCTAGGTACGAAGAGTTCATGCAGGTTGCAAGAATTCGGTTTATTAAATACGATTATTATTATCTTTCTTAATCTTCACCTGAGCGTATATTCCCACTGATTTTTAGAGAGAGTGGAAGGGGGAGTAGGAAGGAAGAAAGAGACAGAGACAGAGATTAGAATTAATTGTTATCAATAGCTAGCTCTAGTTACTTTTCATTGTATCGGTCTCTCCCTCTCCCTTCCTTTCTCTGAAATGAATGAAAACATTTTTTTTAAATGACTTCAAAAAAAAGTACAGTTATGGGAAGGGGGGGAGATGGGTGGGTGTACATATGTACTAGGCATTGTTTTACCCCATTCTATATATGGACTTGTGCATCCAAAGATTTTGGTATCTGTGGGGTCCTGGAATCAATACCCCTGAAGATATTGAAAGACAACTATATAGGGGAGAGGGGTGGAGGGAGGGAAGGGGGAGAGGGAGAGGGAGAGAGAGAGAGAGGGAGAGAGGAGGAGGACAGGGGAGAGAGAGGGGGTGAGGGAGGGAGGGAAGGAGATGGAGAGAGAGGAAAAAAGAGGGAGAGGGAGGGAAAGAGAGGGAACGAAAGGAAGGAAGTGTTTTGGTGTTAAGGATAGGAATTAGGTGAAAGGAGAACACCCCACCTCGCTCGCTTTCAGCCTTATGCCGAGTTCTGGCTCTCTTAGGAGCTAGTTTAGCAGAGCCTGGTGCAGAATTCAGGGGTGTGCCCAAAAGCCTGGTGTTCACAGAACCCACCCTGGAGCAAGAATGCATTTCCCCAAAAAATGCAAATACACCTTCTAGAGGGGAGGAGGCAAAGTGGTAGGAACAATTATCCCAAAAACACAGCCATTACAATAAAGTTTTAAAATAATTCCTAAGGAGTCGTCCCTCCCTGTTAGCGGCCTCTTACTTTTCTCCTGCACATACAGGTAGCCTTCGGCCGTGAACTGACTGGCTCGCTTGTGGTCCTTGGGATTCTGTCGGATTTTGTTCATAAGCTCCTCCACTTCCGACCTCGTTCCTTCAAAACGATTCCGAGTCTGAAATGGATAAAAAGCACAGGCATGTTTTTTAAGTTCTCACATGAGTTTTTTGTTTAGTGTTTTTTTTAATGTATATTTTTAAATCTCTGGATAACTAAAATGAAATCTGTAGCATTTTTCTATAAATTCCTCATAATATACCCAGCCTTTCCAGTGTACCACTTGGTTAAGAAAAGGGAGAGAGGGTGGTGGTAAAATAACAAATAGAGGAGTCAAAGAGACTAGAGATGACTCACTTGAGAAGCTTACTAACACCAAGAATAATTCTATTACTCAACACAAGAATCCCTGCATCCACTTCTCACAATTCTACCAAACCTTAGCATTTGTCACAATACAGGTCATAAAGCATCGATCCTGGAAGTCTTTCCTTCACAGCAATCAACCTGACTCCTTATCACTACTATACTAGCAACATGTCAAAGTGCTCAGAATCTGGAAAACTTCCTTCTTTTAAAGTTAAAGATGAGCGCCATTTTTTTCCAGGTCAAGGCAAATGCACTTGAAAATGACATCTCTTCTCAGAAATGGGGGCGGAGGAGGGGAGGGTGGGGGCGAATCTCACCTACCAATAATGTCTCCTATAGCTGAGGGGACAAATCTCATTTCTGAACCCAATATCTCTGCCAAGCGGCTCCTCTAACAAAGCACACGAAGGGAAGGTGACAGCATTTCCAAGGCGACTGTGAGGAGTCAGCACCAGCGCGTGTCTGGACCTCGCTCTCGTCCACACTACAAATAACTGTATTAATACGAAAAACTGCTGATGTGACGCTGCGGAGGCACTGAGATGAAAAATTATGATTGAAATTCCTCCTCTCTCCTCCCTATAATGAAAGGGGTTACACCACAGGTCCTAAGAGCAGGAAAATGGCAGAAGGGTAGACATTTTTAGGGAAATGGGGAGTCTGACAGGCATGATTGTAAAGGGGAAAACATGTCTGCAGAGAAATGCAATAGGGTGGTGAAGGCCTGGGATGGGGGGAGGATCCGATGGGGGGAGGGGGGATGACATCTGTAATACTCACAACAACAAAGATAAATAAAAGAAAAACAAATAAAATAAAGTACAAAAAATAAAAGATCTGTGTATGCGTTCAAAGAACTTACAAGGCTGCAAAGCGGGTGGGGCTCATGTGTTAATGGCCATTTCCCATTCTCCTGAATCCAGGGTTTCTTATCTTAAACTGACCACACCCTGACTTTATTCGCCTTGGTCACTAGCTGAGATTTCTTACAACACTCACTTCTTTCCATCTCTATGTTTTATGCATATACATATATATACACACACATACACATATATGTGTATAAATATGTATATACCACACACATGTATGTGCATACCACATATATGTATGTAGAGACGTGAGCATATACCTACACATTCCCATTTACCCAATACTCTCATTATTTATGTGCAAATGGTCCTGGATTTGACCTGTGTCTTTGGACATGCCCCCTAATCCTCTGAGTGATCCCATCCTTTCTGATCCAAGGAGCCCCGCGTTCACTCATGCTGGCCCAGGCCTCAAATCAGCCATTTCCCCAAAGAAGCCCTTGTTCCTATTAGTGGAGGGGAGTATTTAGAAACCAAGATCTGAGCAGAGTCCACAACATTATAAAACGAAGAGAGGGACAAAGGAAAGGGAACAATAAAATAAACCCACCCCTCAGAAATAACCACGTGCGTATTTTCACATGACCACTCCAATCTCTTTCTTAATGGTCTGTTTTGATGGTCTACTATTCTCACAACATTATAACAAAAACATTTCTGTATATTCTTAAATTTTTTTTTAACCATTCTTCCTATTCTTAATTTTTTTTTTTTAACCATTCTTCCTTTCTTCATGAATCCTCCAAGAATTCTATTCTACTCTCCTTCCCCATGTTTCCCTGGGGAAAGTGATCACAGAAATGTAAAGTTAATTTTTTTTAAATATGCTTTAAATTTTGATGAAATTTACATTCTTGTGCATAATCTATTTCTTTTTTTATTGTTGTTATCAATCCTTACCCAAGGATATTTTTTCCCACTGGATTTTAGAGAGAGTGGAAGGGAGGAAGACAGAGGGGGTACCAGGAGAGAAAGAGAGCGAGAGCGAGAGAGACAGTGCGCGATGTGAGAGAGAGAAAGACATGGACATGACAGAGAGACATCGATATGAGAGAGACACATCAATTGATTGCCTCCTGAACACGCCCCGACCTGAGTGGGGGATGAACCTGCAGCCCCGGTATGTGCCCTTGACCAGGAATCAAACCTGAGAACCTTCACTGTGGTGGCCAACACTCTAACCGGTGAGCACACCAGCCAGGGATATATAATCTATTTTCTAAAAGCCATCTTGCTCTTTTTTGCTTTCCAGTTATTACTCATGGAAAATAGATAAAGACTCAATCTCTCTCAAAAAAAAATATAATAATAATAATCTAAGCATTTTATAGAAAATGTGCAATCAAACTGGGGCAAATAGGTTGTTTGCCTTTTAAATAACTTTTATCTTTTTCCTGATTATAAAATAGTACTGCTATTTTTATTATAGTAAAATACTAAAAAGTTGGCCAAAATTATCTATAATGTTATATCACACAGGAAGCTAACTCTAAGATTTGGTTTTAACACATGCATATATTTCCATAAGTACATAAATATACAAAGCAAAGAAAGTAACACACCACTGGGATTTTTTTCCCCAGCAATATGCAGCTTTCCCTTTAATATGCTAAAAGCTGGCATCATTAGCAAATGAAATGAATGGCCAAGATATGAGCAGGTCACAGCAGTGCTAAGGTATAGCAGATGAAATCAAAGGAGTGATGTGTATCAAAGTGCTGGTATGATGTTTCTATCTCTCTCTCCCTCTCCCTTCCTCTCTACCTAAAAAACAGTAAAAACATTCAAAAGAAAAAGAATTAGCTAATAGCTGCTGGAAGCTAATTCCAGCAGGGCATAATAAAATGCAAGAAGTCCTCAAAAGGTTGAAGACTTCTATAGTCAGCAGGGCTGAATACCTATTGTTGCCTGCTGGAGTAGCCTAAAGCATTTCCCCAAACTTAAAGATCTGCATATCCTTATAGCTACAGCCAGCAGGTCCTCCAGTCTGACAATGCCTACTGTATGCCAAACCTTAACCCTGGATATGTATATCTGCTTTGCTTTAGGGCAATTTGTGTTAATAAAAATCTAGGGATCCAGAGATTCTCAGAGAATTTGGTTACTGAAGCTAGTTCTCCACTGGCTCCCCAAAATGCCTTCCAAATTTATATTTCTAGTCCCTTTATTAATTTAAATGCAGCCCTTCTCCAGATTCCAGAACCCTTTTTAGATGCTGAGAAACACCCCGGCCAATAGCAAAAATGAAGAACCAAGAAAACACCTGGATCAGGTGTTCTCAAAACTGAACGCGAGATGAAAAGCAGTCTCCCCGAGGAAGAGCTGCAGGAGTGGCCTCAGAAACAGCTGGGACAAAATGAAAATGGGGGAGGAGAGAGAGACAGAGATTTAGAAGCAGGGTCATTTGTTTACTGATGACAATCCTTAAGTTCCAAACGATACAGAAAGAGGTGGGGTTTTTAGTTAGTTTGTTTTCAGGATACTGTTCTTTGGCCACTTCTCTACAGGAAATGAATGCTGTTACCAAATGTGTGCTACAAGTTGTCAATGTATTAAGGATATCAACTGGGTCATTTTGCAAACCATTTGAAATGACAGCTTGTCTTACAATCTTTTATGAGTGAGTAATGTGCATTTACATTGAAGTCCTTAATCTCTCAGAAGTTATTTCGGCATATGTAAGGCGACTATATCCCCAGTCCCCTTTTATAGGTGTGCTATAAAAGGACTCCCACAGGTCAGCAGGCATTGCAAGGAGAGTTTCACTGAAGGCCCCTGAAGACACCAATTTGTCCCCGCACTTCAACAGCTAGTATCCTGTCACACAGGCCCTCTCCTGGGAAGGTCATGCCCTCCGCATAAAGGTCCCGCTGTTCTGAAACACCCCATTTTGATAAGGGGCCCTGCCTTCCCATTTTACACTGGCCCCACATTTATGGATCCAGTTCTCCTTGAGGGGTCTCATCCAGGCTGGCCCTGCACCTGACAAATGAGGTCCAGACAGAAAAAATGAAGTTATACAGCCAGTTAGTGGAGGAGGAAAAAATGAATCAGGATTACAACCTATTCTTCTAAGTTAACTATGTAATGTTCTCTTTACAACACATTGTTCTATTGTCTGGAGAAGTATTCTGAAAAATCACGATATCATTAGAATACTCTACCGCCTACTGAGATCATTAAGTTAGGACTAACCTATATATATACAATTTATGTTTTTAAAAACTCTATTACATAAAAGAATACTAAGGGAAAGGGAACTTACTCTTTTAGTCACTTAATTCAGCTGAATGTTTAAGCAATCTATATGCACACATTGACACAAATTACAAAACACAAGAGATTTCATTATCTACATTCCTAAGTGTAGGGAACTACACAGGAAAAAAGTAGAAACCAAATCTATATACAAAAACCATTCATCCTCAGTTTCTAAGACCTGAAGAAATTGAAAGCCAGGCAGCAAACGTCACAGAGACTCCTACCCTTCAACACGTATGCCTCTGATTATGTGCTAGCAGTGTGTCCCGAAGCTCACTCGCCATGTTGTTAACAAGGCCTCCAATTACACTAAATAGAACCTGAATGGCTTATCCATGGGGACATGTCCAAAATCTACTAAAATACTGAGAGAATCAACATCCAACCACCTGATCAAAATCACACACATTGTACTGTTTAACAGATAAAAGTTCTCCTAAATCTCCTTACCCAAGACCTACTGAAAGCATATGTTTTCCAGGAAAATAACAAAGCAAACAGCCACTGTGAATCCAAAAATGTTAGTGAATAGGCTTACAACACAGAAAAGAAGTTCCTCATGCGCCATAAGTCTGCCTTGGAATAAAATCCAACTAACATTTATAGGTCAGAGAAGAGCAACATAGATCCTTATAACTGAAATGCCTTAACTCTACGGCGAAATGCTCTATGCATTTGTACATAAGAGGGCTCAGGGCTATATAACAAAGGTTATTCTAAAGGGGATATAGTCGCCGTACACATACATAGTGTGGGGTGACTACAGTTAACACTGCTCTCAAATATATGTAGATGGTGGAAGGACAGGAGATCCTAAAAGTTCTCACCCCAAGGGAAAGAAATATTTTGGTAACTATATGAGGTGACATATTAACTAAACTTACGCAGTAATCATTTTGCCATATATGTTAAGTCAAGTATTTTGTACACCTTAAACTCACATAGCGTTGTCTGGAAATTATATCTCAATAAAACTGGAAAAATTAAAATTAAACATACTTGGTAACTTTTCAAAACACAAGGGAAGAAAAATAAGTTGCATGAAATTTTAAAAAGAGCCACCAGGTGGCAGAATTCCCTGAGCCTCACCCAGTTTTAAGAGAGCAGTTTGTTATGCTCATTGACCAGAAGGTGGCAATGTAGCCTCAGTTACTCAATACCAACAGATCAGGCTGGTCTGGGGTTTAAGATTTTGCATGTAACAAATACCAAATCAAAAGCGCACATCTCTTAACATCTTCTAATACCAGAGAGCTTTCCTTTCCTTACATTCTGAATGTTGATCTGCAGTTCCATTTTGTAGTGATTGAAGTCTTTGGCAAGTTCATGGCCCTGATGATAGAAAGTAAACATTCCCTGAAAAAATGACAGCATCTAGGACAAAAAAGGAAGAGTGACATTAGCACCAAAAAACTCAGGAGGAAAAAAAGAATAAAAACAGCCATGTATTTCCCCTTATCTCACTGGGATTCTAGTGAAGTAAAATAATTAAAAGGAAATCACTCGAATTCAATGAAATCCAAATGCATCTTATTTAATTTGCCCTTTAAAAAAAGGATTTGTGATTTTCTTTCCTTAAATTTCAGAGCCAGGAGACAGACAGTTTTTATTGTACAATGTGTAGAAGAAGAAAAATTCTACATCCATTTGTTGTTGTTGTTTTTTAGTAGAGAAAGGTGCTACATTTGTTTATCATTGAAACTTTGTCACTGTCAACAGAATCTATATAGAAAGTGAAATCACAGAATCAAAGAGCTCAATGGCAGCCAGGGTAGTGCAACCTGTTTTGTCAACAAGGACTTTCAGTCACTGGGCAGAGAGGGGCAGTAATTAAGCCCCTGGTTTCCTACCAACTCGCCACCTGCCCCTCTCGATGAGAAGGCAGCTGCTTCTGCCCCACAGGTGAGTAAATCTTAAGTGAGGAAAAGTGACTTGGGGTGAGAGTTGAGGAGATCTTGAAATCCACTTTCTTCGGAATGTCACTCAGTGAAGTTAGGAATTTGGGAATCCGCCCTCCAGTAGCCACGAGGGGTCAGTTCCCAACTTTAGTGCCGTTAGGAGACCTTGGTCAAAGTACTGAAACCGACTCTATTTCAATCTGCTCATTTGTTAAGTGAGATTATAAACATATCTCCTTATTGAGTCATTCTCCAGAATAAAACTGCATGAACACAGGAAAGGACTTAGAACACCAAGTTGAACAATGACTGAGCCCCGTAAATGCTCAATAAGTGCCGTGCATGGTTATCTCAGATGAAAAGAAAAAAGCTCTAAGAAAGAAAAAATTTGCTCTAATTTAGGTTAATTCTATTACTCCAACTGGACCATACCCCTCCCATGAATGCCAATTTTTCGTCAATCATTACTTCATTTCTTTTGTTTGTTTCTCAAAATGATATACACAATGGATAAATTGTAAGGCATGTGAAATCATACTGTACCAAATGAAGCTGTTTTAAAAAGAAATCAGATACCATATTAAAATTAATACTGACAATCAAATTCTTGTGTTTCTTGATTTTGCTAAAACCCACAGTATGAAGTTTTTATTTTACACAGAAAATAAATATATTCAGGTATGTGCATAACCTTTAATATATACAGAACTGAAGCTCTTAGAGTATCTATAACAAAAGCATAATATGCTAATTAGACCAGATGTCCTTAGAGGACCTTACAGATGAAGCTGGGGCTGTGAGGGAAGGCCGGTCCCGGGTGCCAGAGGGAAGCTGGTGCCAGCAGCCAGGGGAAGAAAGGCCTACTCTTGCACGAATTTATACATTGGGCCTCTCATATCTGTATTAGCACAAAAATCACGTGTTTCTAAAATAAGTGTAAAGCAATCTCAGAATAACTCACTAAATAGTTTCCAATGTTCCACACACTGGTTCTCAACTTAGGTTGGCATTAGCATTGGGACTCATATTAGAAATAACCTTTTACCGATAACTGTTGAAAGTACCCAAGCCTGGCCTGGTACACTTGCTTTAGAAACAAACCCGAGTAGAATGAGTATTATCCCTCTCACATTCCAGGATCATTTCTTTCACAGGCGTTTTCATTAAAGGTGAAACTGCGCCTCATGGCAGAGTCCTGGAGACCATGCAGCCAAAGAAAGGATCCCCATGCCATGTTGCTGTGCAGATGAGGCTAGGAACCCCTGACTGATGATGCGTCGGTGATTCATTCCTTGCCTTCACGGCTGTGTGTCCACCCTGGACAATTGATGGTGCCTTGCTTCACATGTGTGCCCTACAGCCTCTAGAAACCACACCTGACAGCTCAAACAAAAAACATGTGCATCCTACCACAAAAATCCAGCAGGACAACGGCTATTAATACTCACAGGTTCCACGAATTCAAACTTCTTTCTTTCTTGGATTTCCTGCAGCTTACATACATATTCGAGAGACAGTTCGTAGAAGTGCTGCCGGTTTTGCTCCACTTGGACGTCTGCCTGCGTTAAAATAATGGAGGCTGGTCAAATTAGAGGCAGCAAGGAGGGCAACTCTTGCTCACCGGTCAGCAAAACGACAGCCCACGGGCCACATCTGGCCCGCGGCCTGCTTTTTCCAAAAGGAAGCTACATTGGAACAGGGTTGTGACTGTTCCTTTATGTACCATGGATGGCTACCCTCCTGCTACCACAGCCGAACTGAGTGGATTGCAACAGGGACCGCCTGGTCTGCAAAAGTCTAAAATATTTACTAGCTGACTCTGCAGAAACAGGTTCCGACCCTGGTCTGTGTATTGAGGTTGACCCCACAGGACTGAAGATGAAACAGGAAGGGTCTTCATGAAAAGCCCAAACAACTGGCACCCAAGGCTGAACCACACACACAGAATCAAATCTCATAAATGGTATTTCCAGGCACAAATCCCCCAAGTCTGAGGTCAGCCAGCGAAAGAGGTTGGGGAAACGCCCAGTCACCTCAGCAACCGTGAGGGAAGGCAGCAAGTGAGCAAGCTGGCTCTCCAATGGGTCAGGGCTTGTAAGGCATAGTAAGTCCTGCTCCTGAATCTTCACAATGCCTCGTCCCCGGGGAGGGACCGGCACCAGAGGGTCAGGACAGTACTCTTAAAAAGGAAGGCTCCAAGGTATCCAGTCTTAGTAGACAGGATTTGGAAAAGGAGCGCAGTTCCACGGAGGAACAGCGGAATCATTCTTACAAGCCAGCATGCAATATAGTCCCGAATTTGGCTAATTATACTTTTAAAATTTTTCACCCAGACATTTTTCCAAAAAGATATGCAAATCATGCACCCATGAGTACCTAAAACAATCAAATTAAGAAAGACAGAGCCCAGCCAGTGTGGCTCAGTAGTTGAGAGCCACTCGGGGAACCCACAGGTCCCCATTCGGTCATGGCACATGCCTGGGTTGCAGGTTTAATCCCCAGGTGGGGGGGTGCAGGAGGCAGCCAATGAAGAATGTTTCTTTCTCATTGATGTTTCTATCTACTCCACTCCCTTCCTTTCTCTCTAAAAATCAATAAAAATATATTTTTTTAAAAAGAGATAAGAGAAAATAGAATGGAGCTTGCCAAGAGGTGGGCATGGAGAGAATGGAGAGTTATTACAGAAAGAATACAGAATTTCAATTTGGGAAGATCAAAAAGTTCTGAACATGGATGGTGATGGTTGCCTAACTGTGTGAATAAACTTAATGCCTCTGAACTGTACACTTGAAAATAGTAAAAATCATAAATTTTATGGTTTATTTTACTCTAACAATATTTTTTTTAATTTGGAGAAAAATTAACATATAATATTTTTTTCCTGTCAAGTGATTTTTAAGCAAAATAATGCTAAAATAGAAAATGTTACTAAGCCCAAATAAGAATTTGTACCAAACATTCATCAGAATCTTGTATTTTTATACCTCTAATAACTAGAGTTTTCTAGTTCCATCACCAGCAATTAGCAGGCACAACTCCCAGCAAAAACAATGTAATTTTCTTGAGTATTTAACCAAATAAAGATATGAGAAGTCATGAATAGATTCTTCATGTTACTGTTACTGGAAAATATCCTTCAAAAATTATACCAGGGTTAGATTTACCAACCCATTGTTTTGTTGTTGTTGTTGTTGTTTGTTTGTTTGTTTGTTTTTGCTGATTCTCTCTCCTGGAGGTTCTTGATACTAGAGTCATCCTAGCATAGCCAATCAAATGCTATCCATGCCCCTCTAATGTTCTGATTATTCATTAATCAAGTTTAATGAATAAGCAGAACATTAACCCATGATTAAATCACCAGTATCCCTGATATTGTCAATAAGCCATAATTTACAACAATGCCGTGGACATCCATGTATACCTACCTAGCAGTACTTTCCTTAGCCTGAATCAAGTCTAAAAGGCAATCTCTATATGTGCAATAACAATTATATTTGGTCTGTGTCTCAGATTCCTAGCACAAAGCTCCTAAAACCCATGAAATTTCCTGAGTGATGCAAGTGTTTCTGACCATATAGAGCAGGCCCCTTGAGAGCACAACAGAAATTATGCTAATGAGGGAATGTGGTGAGGCCTCTAGACAGTGATGGAAAGACCCAGTGATCAGAGGGTTGACTTTCAGACCTGCCCACCACCTCTGGGAAAGGAAAGGGGATGAGGAGGGGGACATTACAGATTGAGCTGCACAAAACTCTTACCTAAGAACTGATGAGCTTCCATGTTGGTGAAAGCATCCAGGTGCCCGGAGAGTGGCACACCCCTGTGCCATGGGGGACATAAATTTCTGCACTAGGGACCCCCTTCCAGATCTCACCTATGTATGTCTTGATCTGGTGATTCATATGCATCCTTTACATTATCCTTTATGATAAACTAGTAAACTTAAATAAATGACTCCCTGAGTCCTGTGAGCCACTCCAGCAAATTAATTGTAGGAAAACCTTTAATGAAAAGAGAGTATTTGAAGAAGCATTTGAAGGAGTGAGGGCTGTGGATCTGGGTTAGAAACACAGTAGGCAGTCAGAAGACCAGATGCCAAGGCCCTGAACACAGAATCCACCTGTCCCAGTCCGGCCAGAGCCAAGCAGTCATGTGGGTGTGAGTGAGCACAGGTAGGGTATGAGGGAGCTGTGAGGAGAGTCTGGAGAAGAGGAACCAGAAGAAGGTGCACTCAGCTTGTCTTATAGAAAACAGACTGTAGAAATACACTGATGGAGACAGGAGGACCAATTAAGAGGCTTCTGCAGAAACCTGCTGAGAAGATCCCAGAAGCTGGACCAGAGTGATTCTTGAGTATATTCTGCAGCTAAAGAAGACAGAGCTGGCAGGCTGGATGTGGATGTAAGGGAGAAGGCCAAGGATGGATGACTCTAAAGAATTTTGTCTAAGCAATGTTTAGAATGAGATACCTAATTCAATAGTGAGGTGGAAATGGAAATCAACTCAGGGCATGAAAATCCCTTCAGGATAACTGAAAACAAAGGCAAGGGGAGACGAGAGGCAACATATAGAGAACCTAGAAAAACAATGGGTGTCACTTCAAAACGGACAGAGGGTAGAGGGTGTGGTTTCCTATGTAATACGGAACAAGTAGAGAATGAGGGGAGCCCCACCTGCCTCGTACAGTATTGTAGTTCGGATTAAGTGATATAAAAGCTCCTTTCTCTTTCCCAAACTGTCAAAATGCCATCCAAATGGCAGTCAGAGGTACTAAAGGGACAAAAGGAAGAGCGACATGTGGTTAAGGCCAAAATGAACACACACAATTTGCAACTACATTCTGCTGTTTAAAGATAACCCAGGTTTGTACTAGAGTTAATGTTGCTAGTGTCTTTTTTCATGCTACTTCAAGAAGTGTATATTGAAGTGGTAAATTATGTCAGATTCCTTAGTGCTTAAAAATGAACAAATGGGGAAAAAAAATCACACTTCTGTAGGATGAGTCAAGAGCCTAACAGCTGCACACAGGATTGTTTTTAAGGAAGGCATATGTTCCAAATTGAAAACCATTGCGTTTGCATTTAAGTGTGTGTGAGAGAGAGAAAAGTGGCAGGAAATTTAGAAAAGAGAATGAGAAAATGAGAGATAAGATATAAATTCCTTTCTCCTTACGTACAACTCCCTCAAAAAAAAAAAAACATAAAAAAACAATAAGTCTATTAACAAAAAGAAAACAGATGTTCTCTTTCTAATGAAATGGAACCTCCTGAATCTTCAGCATTAAATAAGATTAATGCTGCCTTCAAATAAGAGCAAAATGGCCTGTGAGCTTGTTAAATTTAATTCATTTCTTCAAGAAATCTTGAAAGCCACTCAATGGCTCAATTCCTGAAAATAACATAACTGTTCTTCAGTAATGCTCTTTAAAACTGTTCCTGTGAATATATATACTGAGAACCAAAGATTGTAATACCATGAATCCACACTGAATTGATCACTGTAAGATGTATTAATTACTCTGTGCCTTGTTCCACAAGAACTCATTTTCCTTCATTCAGGGAAGTACATGTGCATTTTCCATCTCTAATAATCCTACATGGAAGGTTTTTTAAGTTACATGCACCAAAAGGTTGATAGATTCCCCAGTAGGGGGCATATAGGAGGCAGCTGATCTACCTTTCCCTCACATGGATGTTTCTTTCTTTCTTTCTCTCTCTCTCTCTCTCTCTCTCTCTCTCTCTCTCTCTCTCTCTCCCCCCCTTTTCCTCTCTCTCTCTCTCTCCACTCCTCTCTCTAAAATCAATAAAAAATATTTTAAAGCTTTTAAAATAAAAACACCTTTAAAAAAAGGATATCCTATCTAATAAAGAGGGAATATGCTAATTGCCCATCACTCTATCACAAAGATGGCTGCATCCACAGCTGAGGCCAAGTTCCCATAAGGAGCCTTAATGAGCAATCAGTAGGGACCTGAGGCTATGCCCTCCCCCATCCCTGTGGAGCTTGATGAGGGACCTCAAGGTGTGCTTCCTGTCCTGGTGCTGGGCTAGGGGACCTCGGGCTGCTCCCTGACCCCAGTGTCAGGCCAGGAGACCTCAGGCCTTGCCTCTAACCAGGTGAGGCTTGACAGGGGACTTCAGGCCACACCCCCCATCCTGGCACCAGGCCGGGGGACCTGAGGCTTCACACGCCTGCCTGGCGGGGCTTGACAGGGGATCACAGGCCATGCTCCCCACCCGGTGGGGCTTGATGGGGAACCTCAAGGTGCACCCCCAGTGCTGGGTCAGGAAAACTCAGGCTGTGCCCCGTGTGCAGCAGAGCTTGACGGAGGACCTGAGGCTGCGTGCCCCCACCTGGCAGGGTTTGACGGGGGACCTCAAGCCATGTCCCCCACCCAGCGGGGCCTAACAGGGGATCTCAGGCCGTGTCCCTCACCTGGTGGAGCTTGATGGGAGACCTCAAGGCATGCCTCCTGCCCCAGTCTGGGCTGCGGGACCTCAGGCCATGCCCTCTGTCCTGGCACCAGGCTAGGGGACCTGAGGGTACATCCCCTGCCCAGCGGGGCTTGACAAGGGTGGGACTGGCTGGGTCTGGATCTTGCCCAATGTGGGGTGGGAAGGCAGGTCTGGGTCTTATGCAATTTTAAGGCGCATGTGGGTGAGCAGAGACTTGACTCTGGGTCCCATGGTGCACCCAGACTCTGACAGTAGGAAGGTTTTCATATACATTTTACTAATTTTCTCTCACCTCTGACACTTCTATTATAGAGAAAGGACAAATAGCAATATTAAATTATTTCCTCTAATTAATCTCCTTCTAATGTGCACAAATTTCATGCACCAGGCCACTAGTACAAATAATATATGGTGATGGAAGGAGGCCTGACTGGGTACTTAACACACAATGCAATATACAGGTAATATATTACACAATTGTACACTTGAAACCTATATAATCTTATTAATCAATGTCACACCCAATAAACTTAATAAAACTTCTAAAAAGACATGCACTGCTTATTTAATTTAGAAATGAATGAACAGAAAAATAAAAACAATACCTCTTGTAAATGTGAGTCTTTCTTTTTCGCTGATAAATTCAAATGTTTGTCAATTAGGCTATAGTTCTTCTCTGTCTCTTTGTCAAACTTCTTTTTTTCTTCCTACAAATCAGAAAAACACAGACAACTATGATTCAATGGGAAAGAAAATGCATGCATGTAGTAAATTCACTGGGAAGTTCAAAATGTGAAAAATAATCTGAAAGTAAAAGAAGTGCCACTGTGAGTGAAGTTATCTGTACTCAGGCCACTGATTATTCATTAAGACAGCATTAGAATTGAAGAATCACTTATTTTTTTCTTTTATTTCCTCTCTTGAATGGGCTTTATTCCAACTCTGTTATTTTCCAACTCTTCATACTTATCAGTGCTTAGAATTAATGCCATGTCATTTATCCAGTGTTGTTGTTTTTTTTAATATAAGAGAGGAATATATATATATATATAATAAGAATATAAAGGTTAAAAAAGCTAACTTGCACCCAGTCAATGTGGCTCAGTGGTTGAGCATCAACCCATGAACCAGGTAATCACAGAGTTTCATCACGGGTCAGGGCACATGCCAGGGTTGCAGGCTCAATCCCCAGTAGGGAGCATGCAGGAAGCATCCAATCAATGATTCTCTATAATCATTGATGTTTCTCTCTCGCGCTCCCTCGCTCTTCCTTCCTCTCTGAAATCAATAAAAACAGTTTTTAAAGCAAACTTGATATAGATTTTGGCACAGAAATGGAATTCATTTAAAACTGAGTTTTTTTCTCTATATTAATAATAATCACATGGGGGGGAAGGGAGGAAGGTCTCCCTAATTGTCTCCAGTATGGATATAACAATAAGATCCTCGGACCAGAAATGCCATCGCTTTCCCCATCCCAGCAGTGATTTTTAGAACACTATCTGAAAGGCCTGAAATACTACTGAGACACTGGGGTTAACGTTACAAACATCTCTCCGATACTGCCTAGAACTAGCATTTGCTTTCTTTTGCTATAGAAGCTCTTTGAGAAAACAAGTAACCCACATTTTAATCAATGGCGAAAGAAAACTACCTCCCCTCTCACTGCTTGCCAACTTAAGCAGATTTCTAAATAAATATATCTGAGCACCAATGAGAGCGCGCTATGTCCTCGTGCTGTCAAAATGTTTCCATTAACTGCAGCTCCCCCTGGCTCTCCAATGCCTCCTGGAAAGGAACATTCTCTTCCCTGTTTTCCAACTTCCCCTTTCTAAAGCCAAAATAATGAACCAGTCCAGCCCTTTCTGGTATGGTCTTTCTTGGAGTAGGCAAGGAGCCTGAATAAAGCACATACAGTCTATCTTCGCGTTGATATCTCCCCCCCCAACCTCTCCCCTCCCCCGACACTACGTGGAGACTACAAACTGCTCCGGTGGGACCCTAGGTCAGGGGCTGCCAGCTCAGCTGAAGAACCTACACTGCTGGATAAAGACAGACTCTGGAACTGAAGTTTCCTGTTTCTCCTCCAAGTTTCATTACAAACAGCTACACAACTTCACACACAAAGTTCCACCACAGAACCTTGGTTTTCTTCTTCAAGAACATCCTGAAGTATTTCTTGCACTAGCTCACTCATAGATCCAATCCTAGCATTCCGTATCCTATGGCGTAGCCATGTGTTCGAATAAACTTTTGTTGAAATTAGGAGCACTTTTTCTTTATGCCCTAGGGTTAATGTACAACCATTTTTTCTTCAGTTTAAGGCATGAGTATATAGTTACTCTGTCTTCTGCTTTTCATGATAATACTCTTCCTCAACTATTGTAGTAACAGAAAAATAAAGTAAAACAAATACATGGCCATTACTTCAAAATCTACACTATTTACAAAAACTATCATAGGCCTGGCCAGGTAGCTGCTCAGTTGATCAGGGAGTGGTTCTAGCACACCAAGGTTACAGGTGCAATTCCTGGTCTGGACACATACAAGAAGCAACCAATGAATGCATAAATAATTGGAACAACAAATATCTTTCTCTCTTCCCTCTCTATCTCCCTCTCTCCTTCCCTCCCTCCTCCTTCCTCTCACTCAAATCAATTTTAAAAATAAATAAAAATAAAAAACAGAAAAGCTGATATTGTACAGGGCACACTGGATTATGTGTCAGGAAACTCAGGTTCTAGTCATGGCCACATAGGACTCTAACTGCCTGGAGTCCCAGCATTCTCTGAACATGTTTGCACAGTTTAAAGAGAAGAGGAGTGGAAGCCATGCAGCTGCATTTACAAGATTACGGCAATGCAAGGTCACCAAGTAAAAAAGGTTCACTGTCGTCGCAGATTACTTCTGACCAGGAATGTGGAAAACATTTCTACTCATGATTTCTTCTGAATCGCAGCAAGGGACAAAAGAAGGAATGATGCTAAAATCAGCATCAAAACACTCAGCACACTCAGCAACAATGAGGGATGGAAATTAACACGTGGGTCAAGTTTGGAATGAAAGAAAAGGGTGATATCAAGGCTTTGTGAAGAAAGAATTTAGCCAAGAAACATTACACCCTCCACTGAGAATGCAAATGCATTCATTCACACAGAGTATGGTATTATACAAATGCTGCTGTGTTTTTGTTTTTGCATCATAAGCCTTATATAATTATTTCTTCCTGCATCTGTTCTCAATGCCCTCTAGAGTATTATTGTTTTTTTGTGCTCATATAATTTTTTTTGCTAAAATAATATGAATTATTTAACACTGCCATATAGGATATACACATATATATTTGGATGGATTATACATATATAATATACTAGAGGCCCAGTGCACGAAATTTGTGCACGGGTAGGGTCCCTAGGCCTGGCTGGACAATCAGGGCCAATTGGGCCTTCCAGCTAGCTGCCTCCCAGGGCCTTCCTTCATTCCATGCTGCCCCTGTTGGTCAGCACATGTCATAGCAAAAGAGTGAACTCCAGTCTCCAGGTCGAACTCCCGAGGGGACAATTTGCATATTAGGCATATATAGATAGATGATAGACAGATGATAGATAATTGAGCAACATAAGACAAAAGGCTCTATCAAGGATCAAATTAAATACAAACTTTTTTATAAAACTGCATTACAAATTCAAGTACTAATATAATAATATAGGTTGGGTAGCAATATAATGAATAACTGGAAGAGGACCTCATTAAGGTAGGTGGGGAAGTGGCAAACCAGAAAGCCTATCTACTCCAGAGGGGCAGGCAGCCACCACAGCTCCAGCACATTCTGCCTCATGGAAATGTAGGCCCAGCCTAGAGAGCATCCTCTGACTTCTTCTGGAAGAGCTGAAAAACCCAGTGATTTTAAAATAGTGGTAACAAATTTAAAAGTTTTTTGACATGAGTAAGCCAAACATGGGAAGTCAGCTTGTAATCACTAATAAAATCTCACATGCAAAAGGAAATAGTGAAGAGCTATTACTTAACATTGGTCAAATAAGATGTACACTGTGTAACTGGTAAAGAGAATTCATATCACTAAGAACCACAATTTAAACCATCAAATCTTCTGAATACATTAGAAATTATAAATATGTGTGTATATACACATAAATGTACCATTACAAATCACTGAGGAGAAGTGTGTGTGTGTGTGTGTGTGTGTGTGTGTGTGTGTGTGTATTTAATTTTATTCAGCCAATGGCACTGGAGGAATTGGTTAACTGCTGTCTGGAAACAGAATGAGAATCACATCTCATATCAAAATTAATTCCAGATGGATTGAACGAATCACAGTAAAAAAATGAAGTTATTAAAAAAAAAGTATTTTCACAGACATCAGAAAACAGAAGGGCCATCTAAGCCAAAAAGCAACATAAGAAGCCTTTGCAGAATAGCATTTAAATAGGTTCTATTATCAATATAAGTTTAGCTCTGGCCGTGCACCAAAAGTTTACAGGTTGGGTTCCTGGTCAGGGCACATATAGGTCGGAGTGCATACAGGAGGCAACCAATAGATGTTTCTCACTCATATCAATGTTTCTGTCTCTCTCTCCCTCTCCTTACCTCTCTAAAGTCAATAAAAATGTATTTAAAATAGTAAGTTTTGCAGTGCCCATGTGTTCTCTGCACGCCCCTCCATAACTAGAAGCCACATTTTCATTACCTGATTGCCTGAAAACCTGGAGGAGCAATTCTAAATTCTCCCACTGTAACTCTTATCAAGATCTGGTTTTTCTCCGTGTCCTTACACCTCTACTTGGCTTCTATGTGGTTTGGTGCCTGTATTCATTTCTTGCGCCTACGTCAACTATGGACAGTACAGTGTGGACACCTGGGAATAAGTGACAAACCCCGAGGGAGGTGACACCGCTTCAGAGCTGAGTGAAGCCATGTAGGACACTGACTAGCACCTGCTGTGACACAGCAGAGCCACCTGTGTCCTACCATGGAAAATGGGGCTTTCTCAACAGAGATGAGAATGTGATAAATAAGAAAATGCAGCAGAATCTACAAAATGAGGGGACAAGCCCCAAGTAAAGAGAAAAAGCAAACAATAGAAAAGATACCTTGGGGCTTTTAAAAAATCCAATTTACAAACCACCTAGCAGTTTAGATGACAGTAAAACCACAAGTTAAATACGTCACTGAGACTGTAGAAATTGGAGAAAAGAGTAAACAGAACCTAAAGAGCTTCGAGATGAAGGTGAAGGGTAGGGCAGTACCAGATGGGAAAAAGGAAAAAAGAGAAGATAAACATTTTGTCATTCACATCCAAAAAAATTCTGCTGTGATCCAACTTTTAAAGACTTTTTTTTTAATCTCCACATGAAAACTGCTTTATGCTATGTCAAAGAAGATACTTAACCTAAGAAAATCAATTGTGTGTGTGTGTGTGTGTGTGTGTGTGTGTGTGAGTGTGTGTTTTCTTAAGTATCCCAGGTGAGTAGATAAACCAGTGGAACAAGATCAATGTGCTTGTCAAAATATGATTGAATGTTTAGGAAGCAGGGATGTAGAAAATAACCAAATGCCCCGATTACAAAGCCTTCTAGAATTCTCAGTAGAAATAGTTATTTCTTAGGTACCTTACAGAGTCAGATGGAGTAGAGGCTACTAGAAAACAAAGAATAAAGCATAGTGTTTTCTCTTCACGATTTAGCAATCTAATAAAAGAGGCAGATGTTTATTTATTTCAAGAACATCACCATTCTCTACTTTTTTATCATATACGTACAAGACTGTTAAAACAAAACAAAAAAGGCTTCTGCCTATGACCTACAGTGACTGGCCTGCTCAAAGGTAATATCAATAGGTATAACAGTGAACACACATACTGTACAGCACAAGGAGGTAGGATAGATCCTTCATAAACTTGAAGCTGGAAGAACAATGAGGAAATAAAAAGGGGGAAATCTGGCCACTAACCAGCTCAAGGTATAAACCCAAACTATTAAAATAATTTCTCCATTTCATATGGCAGTTTATTTTGCAATTGCTTTATAGGTAGACTCTGAACACGAAGCTGGGGATATCTGACGGAGAGGAGTCAATAGAAAATCCAAGGTGAGGAATTCAGGAAAACCCAGCAGTTATTATAGGAAATAAAAAGAAAACATATTTAAATCACAATCACGTTTCATTTCCAGAACATAATCCTTGCCATACAACTACCATCATTCCAGTAAAATAAGAAAAATAAATGGACATTTGTTTGCATTCAATACCTACCAGTGAAATGTTGAAAGAGAAAATAACTAAGACGTTCAGGTTTTAAAATGTCCTAAGACAAGATCATAAAACCGATAATAAAACTATAAAACAGAGCAGTCAGAGCCCCCAAGTCCTTCATGTTACACGTGGGAAACCAGACCTCCAGTGTCCTGCTACAAAGCCTGAGAACACAATCCAGCCTCAGGAAGCTCAGCTAAGGATCCCAGAAAGAGAAATTGGGGGCACCCTCCTTGACCTCGCCTCAAAACACAGTGTAGCTCAGTGGGTTGGAGCATCATCCTGTACACCAAAAAGGTTGCCAGTTCAAGTCCTGGTCAGGGCACCTACCTAGGTTGCAGGTTCAAACCCTAGTAGGGGTAGGTATGGGAGGCAACTGATCAATGTTTATCTCTTTCCCTCCTTCCCCTCTCTTCTGTCCTCCCACCTCCCTCCCTTCCTCTCTAAAATCAATAACCATATCCTTGGGTGAAAATTAAAGAATATATATATCCTAAGAACTGTAAAATACTATACCAAAAAGAAATGTCTAACAGTTTAACAAATGGCTTAAAAGAATATTGATTCCATAAACAGCAACTAAATACTTGGTGCTCTTTGGCCCATCTGCGTAGCTACAACCATTGAGGCCTCAAAGTTAATTTGTTTTTTGTTTTTTTTAATTTAATAGTATATTGCCGAAACCGGTTTGGCTCAGTAAATAGAGCATCGGCCTGCAGACTGAAAGGTCCCAGGTTCGACTCCGGTCAAGGGCATGTACATTGGTTGCGGGCACATCCCCAGTAAGGGGCGTGCAGGAGGCAGCTGATCGATGTCTCTCTCTCATCCATGTTTCTAACCTTCTATCCCTCTCCCTTCCTCTCTGTGAAGAATCAATAAAATATATTTAAAAAAAAAAAACTTTAATAGTATATTTAGGATAAGAAAAACACTTTACATACCCAAGCCATGGGGAAGAGGGGAGACAAAATACAAATATAAAAACTCTCTTCCCTAAAACTGTTGTTATTTTCTTCTCCTTGGGCCAAGTTAAAAATGGTTAACCACACCCAGAATATTACTTTTTCTCCTTTAAGGACATGGCCCAAAATTCAGAGGAAAGGTTAGTGGAATTTATTTCTCTGGGATAATCTCAAAGCAGGGTTCTAAGGAAAACTTTAGTAGTTGCTAAATATATCCCAGGCCCCCTGTGGCAACATCATCATCCATTATTCCCAGAAATCCTGGCTCACTCCTCCATCCCTGAGCGCAGTGTGGTTCACTCGTCCTCCACAACCCAGCTCCTATAACAACAGGGCTCAATAAAGGGAAGGAAATCACATCCCAATAGCCTAACAGCCTCTTCCTAGTTTCAATGGCCTCTTGGTGCAGCCGAGTTTCTAAATCGCTCTCTAACCCATTGCAACGCTCCACTCCTCCATACAGGGTTAGGCACTTCCTTTGCAGCTAAAGATGTGGTTTGGTTCAAGACCATCTTAAAACTCTGTATGGAATAGTGTCGCCCAAGATGACTAGAGGCTTCACTGTCCTGTCCAGGTTTTTTGTTTTGTTTTTTCATTTCATATCCCCTCCCCACCCCCACGCCCCAGGGGAAAAACGCACATTTAAAACATAAAACAGCAGATGGCTTATCCCAACAGCTCCTTCAAAGCTGCCAAGCGTGAGTAAAGTGCACACTGAGACACAGAGGCATAGACGTTTTCTGCTTACAAGTGTACTCAAGTTAAGACACCAACCTTTACAGCTCCCAGTTGCTCTTTTCTGAATTTTTCCAAGGGTTTAATCAGGGTTTCAGTTACACTTAATGCCTACAGAACAAGAGTGATAACAAAAGAACATCAGATTAGTTTTCCCAAAAGGAAAAAGTGAGTACTGCATTTCCCTCTCCCATCCCACCCAGAAATAAAATGAACACCACCTTTAAACTGCTTTCTATAGCCCTGCCAATACAGCCACTGAATCACTTCTAAATTTATGAACACGCTAGGTTCTCCACAAATATTTTCAGGGAAGAGGAGGTGGGGCGCCATGCCAGGGAAATGCGCCACCCAGTCCCACCCAGCCCCACCGAGCTCTGGGACACAGCAGGAGGGTTGTCCTTACATAACAAACGAGTCTATCACGTCCATTAACAGAACACTTCTGTTTTAGGGGTTTTTTCCCCCCCACTCCCTCTCCTCAGAAATGTAAAGGTCAATTACATTCCTTTATTAGTTATCAGACTTCATGATGTTAAGGGCTAAGTTTGTGGCTGCAAGTTTAGATAAACTCAGTCTGCTCTTCAGATGGAAATTCCTCATGAGGACTTAAGGTGCCAGCGAAGCAGCGTCCCCGGAGCTCATGACTCGGTCAATATTGGGCCTGTTGGCACACAGCACAGAAGGGGAGACTGACAAGACAGCAGCCACACACAGACTCCAGCCGCAACCGCACTCACTCTTACATTGGCTGGGGAGGACTTTTCCTTAGAAGACAGAATCTCTAACAAACAATGCTGAAATGCAAATAAAAGGAAACATTTACCTAAGGAGACTGCATTTAACATCAAGTCAATGACTGTCTTAGCCTCTCTTTTCCAGGGAGATCAGAAATATCCAGAACAGAAAAGGGAACCTCAAAACACTTTACAATAATGTGCCACCCCTGTTATTATTCCAAACAAAGGCCCCTAAAAATTCAAACTAAAAAATCACAGGGGAAAAAAAAACAACACATACATGGCTTAGAATAGGAAAGGTATTTTTTAAATCCTCACTGATTTGAGAGAAAGAGGAAGGGAAAGAGAAAGAGAAATATCAATCAGTTGCCTCCTAACCAAGGATCAAACTTGCAACCTGAGTATGGGCCCTGACTGGGAATTGAACCCATGACCTTTTGGCCTACTGAACGATGCTCTAAGTAAGTGAAATTTTAAGCAAAGGTTCGCTTGCAGTGTTTCATTGTATAAGGGTTTCTCCCAAAGAGGCCATTCATACTGTGTGGTAGGGAATCCTCATGATACCAAGAGTTTGAACTCTCCCCTACCTTGTCATGGACAAAATAACCATCTGGAAGCACCTCCCTTTACTTCCCTTCCCTTCCCTTCATGAAACCTGCAGACCCGCTGTGCTGACGCTTGTTTTCTCCTGATGTCCTACTACGCCTATGACAATTCAACACTGGTGCCATGGTCAGCACCCCATCTCCCCCCACATTAGAGATGTTGAACCATGACTTTTGGTTCACGAGACTCTTTAAATGTGCTCTCCTCTCTTAAAGGCTGACCCGTCTTAAATCCATCTTAAAAAAAGAAGAGGCATTCCCTCACTTGACCTTGTGTTCCCTTTCAGCAGACGCCTCTCTGCTCTGTCTTCATGGACAACATTCCGAGGAAGGGTTATGGCCACAAAGATCTCACTTTTTGGTCATTAATTACCTACATGTTAGTTCTTATTAGATATTGCTAAGGTCTCATTTCTTCTTTAATTTGTCCTCAGCTCACAGTTACACTCCTTTCTTCTTTCACCCAGTGCTGTGATGGCTTGTTTCAATCCCCACTGCTGTGGACTGGAGCTAAGCTCCCCTTTCCTGACCCAAGCACTGGGATCTTTCCCTTCTGTCCTCTACCCATCCTATGATCTACCGGCTTCCATAGCTTCAAACGCATCCATAGCAGATGTCTTCCAGCTTTGTATTGAAAGGAAATGAACTCCCCTCCATCTTGTCCTATAGGGCTGGGACCCCTGCCTAAAACCCCTCCCTTTTCTGGGAGTGGCCACAGGTGTGCCAGCAATGTCTTAACTTCCCCGACCCCCACCCAAATGGACCAATGAAGCTCCAGGGACACAGCTAAGGTCTTAATTAGGCTTAACCACAGAAAGACCCCAATTAAAGTGACCAATCTCTGTAGCCTTCATCACTTTCCCAAGCCCCCTAATTATCCTACCCCATAAAACTCATTGTTTCTGCCGGGTCCGCTCTCTCGCCTCGCTGCTGCGTCAGAAAGAGGCTGAGAGCCAAACCCGGGTTTGAATAAAGACTCTTTGCTTTTGCATCGGAAAAGGCTCCTTAGTGGTGGATTATTGGGGACCCCGAACTCTGGGCACAACAGTATCTCTGACCTGCACTTCTTTTTCAGGCTGGGGACCTGTCTCTGTTTCACTAATCTTCTGAGTATCTCCTGGAGAGTTTGAGAATGGGACAAAGTTTGAGAAGAGAGGGGAATGAAGGGAGGATCATCACAAACAGTGGCCAGAGCACTTCCCACAGAACCACGCACATTCCTGAGCACGATGTCTGGCCCTTGGAGACAGGGCAGAAGGAGTTTCTGAAAACATTCATCTGCCTCATTGGGAGGTCCTTCTGTAGCCATGCAAGGAGAAGGTGGGCGATGCCATTCATCCTAGGTGAGAGTATTACTAAGAGAGTGAACACACCAGCATAATATGACACTGTATACACAGTGCTGGGAAGCTGCATGGAGGAGGCACCTGAGTAAGAGAAGACTTCCTAAGGGGAAAATGCAGAGCTGGGCCGAAACAGAGCACAGGAGTTCTCCATGCAAAGGGTAAGGCTACAAAGAGAGGTGGAAACAGCAATATTAGAGCATGAAACTACAAGCAGCTCAGTGTCACTAAAGCAGCTGAAGAAGTGGAAAGGCAGGATCAGGTGGACGCCTGGAAAACACTCAGAAAATGCTAATGTAGGCACCAATAACATGGTATATGAAGAGCTTTCTAAAATGTGAATCCTAACCCTGGCTGGGAGGTTCAGTTGGTTGGAGCATCGCCTTGTACACCAAAAGGTGTCAGGTTCAATTCCCCGTCAGGGCACATACCTAGGCTGCAGGTTGGATCCCTGGTCGGGGTACATATGGGAGGATGGGAGGCAGTCATTCAATGTTTCTATCTCTTCTCTCTCTTTCTCTCTCTCTCTCTCTCTCTCTTTTTCTCTCTCTCTCTCTCTCCCCCTCTGTCTCTCTCTATCTTTATCTCTATAAATCTTTCTCTCCCCCCCCTCATAACACACCTTCTTCTCTCAAAAAAAAAAACAATCAATAAAAACATCTCCTCAGGTGAGAATTTTTTTAAATGTAAATACTAAAACTCCTTACTTTGTCCTTCAAAAAGGACCATGCCACTAAGATTACACAAGAGCAATTTTTAGGTCATTATATTTTCTTTCCACTTGGAGAATTAATGTGATGCAATATCTAACTTCCCAGGGTTAACACCAGCGTAGGAAAAGAATATTAGGGGTTTCTGTCTTATTGTTTGTGGGTAAGCAAATTTCTAAAACAGGAAAGTTGTAGCTGTGTCAGATAACACTATATCCAATTCTTCAACAAAAACATAAAAAAACATTTTAACATAGAATTCATTACCATTTTTCTTGAAGAAAGTCTAATTGTGTAACTTGTGAACTGAACTTGAGGCATTCTATTCAAGAACAAAATAATGTAGCTACTAAATGCTTCAGTAAGGCAATGTGGGTTGAGCAATAAGGGTTGTTTTTTGGAATCTCTCACTTCCTTTTATAATCTCATAGAAGTATTGTATAATATTTGTTAGTAACAAGTGTCACTGAAGTTTTCTAATGCCAAGACAGGATCCTTTGTCCCCAAAAACAAATGAATACCAGACACAGCCACCCCCTAAAACTCTGAAGGCAAATTTCTGCTGATGACAGTTTCCCAATGTGAGAGACAGCTGAAGTAATAGTGTTGGTTAAAGTTTTTCAAACCAGCATATTAGAAATCAACCCAATAATTTAAAGTGAGAGGAAGCAAATATAAAATGTGATTTAAAAATACACATATAAGGTTACATAAGCGTTTTTCCTTATAAAATATTTGAACCAGCCGAGACCAGTTTGGCTCAGTGGATAGAGCATCGGCTTGCAGACTGAAAGGTCCCAGGTTCGATTCCTGTTGGGGGCATGTACCTTGCTTGCGGGCACATCTCCACTGTGGGGCGTGCAGGAGGCGGCTGATCGATGTCTCTCTCTCATCGATGTTCCTGACTTTCTCTCTCTCTCCCTTCCTCTCTGTAAAAAATCAGTAAAATATATTTAAAAATATATATATTTGAACCAGCCACTCACACACACACACACACACACACACACACAAGGAAGCTTTGGAAAGCCTTTGCTAATGAGCTCTGGGGAGGGTTGTGGACAGTCTGGCTGACAAACAGAATATATCCACACAAACAGAAAGTTGGTGAATTAATCAGTTGCTTTCACCTTGGAGGAGGGGTCAGCCAACTTTTTCTAAAAGGCCAGGTGGTAATCAATGTAGACTTGGCCATCACCTGGCCTCAGCTACAACTACCCTATCCTGCTGTTACAGCACAAAAACAGTCGTGCACAGTACAAAAGTGAATGAATATAGCTGTGTCGCAAGAAAATTTCATTTACAAAAACAGGAGGGGTAATGGGTTTGGCCCTTGGGCCACAGTTGACTGAGCCCTGCTTGAGAGAATCATCTCAAGTATAGAGGCATAAGACGTTCTACTTACTCTTACCTGATAGCATATTTTTAATATACATTTACCAAATTTACAGGGGACCAAAAGTTGGGAGCAAAGGTTAAGATACTGGATGAGAGAGAATCACAGTTCTACTAGCTCTCAAGCTGAAAAGAGAGATTCCAAATTCCATAGAATATGCCTGGGAGAAGCAATCTATCATTTCAAAGCAGAAAGACTCGTGTAAAAGGTACCTTAACAATAGTTTATGTAAATGTAATAGTGGGCCTTAATTGGGGCTTTAATCCCTAAATATTTGTGTTAATGGAGGCTTAGCATGTGCCAAAGTCGTCATAAACTGTCCTAGAAGATAATGAACACATATGTACATCAGTTTTACATACATACTATTTGAATCCAAACAAGGTGTTTGGATTGTGTTCCATGAGACCACAGCTGATCTCAACAGTATGGCTACCACATTTTAAGAGGAACATTTTCTAAAAGGGGCAAAGCAGGAATGTGACTACAATGCTAAAAAGGTGTAGGAGGAACAGGGAGGAAAATCAGAGGTGTTTAATGGGATCGGGGATAAAAGGATATGTAGGGGGACTATGAAAGCTGTCTTTCGTTATTTAAATGAGTACTGCCGGGAGAAGTGAAGATCATTTTGATTTGCTTGAAGAGGACACACGGGGTCCAATGGGGAGAAGGTGCAGAACAAACTTGGGTTTACTCTCACAAGGAACTCACCAAGACCAACCAGTGACCACGCAGTGCCTTCTGCATAAACAAGTGGAAGCTAGCTGACCAATGCCCAGGGACACTCTGCAACAGACTGCTGCACTGCAAGAAAGCTGGCTGAGACCTCTGAGGTCCTGCCCCTCTCTCTGACTGTGGGATTCTGTATCACTAGGAGAGGTGGAAGTACAAAATACATATCAATGTTGCCTTATCATATACGACAGCAAACCACAGAATTCACTATAATTTCACACCTCAACATAAAAGAACAGGATTATCATGTAACAGCCTGGGGGATTAAATTTTTCCCCACGAGTCAAGTCTGAAATCCCTTTTCATTAGACATTCAGGTGTAAGAAATTACGTGTCTAAAAAGAAAAGGCTGCGAGGGGAGCAGGAGCAGGGTGGAGGGGGCCAAAGGGAGGCATCTGTAATACTTTTGTTATTGTTGTTGTTAATCATCACCTGAGTACATGTTTCCATTGATATTTTAGAGAGAGTGGAAGGGAGAGAGAAATATCTGTGTGAAAGAGACACATCAATGGGCTGCCTCTCACATGAGCCCCAAACAGGGCCTAGTATGGAGCCTGCAACAAGGTAATGCCATGGGCCGATGCTCTATCCATTGAGCCAAACTGGCTAGGGCTGTAATACTTTCAACAATAAAAACAAACTTAAGAAAAAAAGAAAAGGAATAGTAGGGCGGTAGCTTTTCCTACCTCTATAGGTTGAGCTACAGCTGAGAAATCTGCTGACAATGTGGCTGATCAGCAAAGAATCAGACTCCACGGCAGGATGGAACCACTGCCACTACTTTAAACTTCCCCCACATTTGAGATCACAGGCCAAGTCCTTGGTCTAAATTCTAAAGAGAATGGAGCTTGGGGCCAAAACCCATATTCAATAAAAAAGCAACAAAGGCAAAATTATATCCAATGATATCTTTAATAACAATATTTTAAAGATATGAGTAAATCAGTATAAATACTAATTATGGCTTTCTTTCTTTTTTTGGTTAATCCTCACCCAAGTATATTTATTGCATTGAGTTTCTTTTTTGAGAGAGAGGGTGGAATAGAAGGGAAGAAGGGGAGGGAGGGAAACACGGTTGACTGGCTGCCTCTGCACATGCCCTGACTGGGGCCAGGATGGAGCCTCAATGTAGGTATGTGCCCTTGACCAGAATCAAACTCTCAAGCCATCAGTCCTGGGGCCGACACTCTAACCACTGAGCAACCGACTAGGTCCAATCATGCCTTTCTAATCACTCAGTACTAATGAGACCAGACTGAGTCTAATAAGATGGAAGGATTTATGTCTGCTCCCCATGGCCCTCACAATTCTAATCCCAGATTCCGAGTCTTCTTGACCCCAGAGAAATGCATTATCTGAGAGCAAACGAGAATTCCACTATTTTCTCCCATGACCTTCCAGACACTTCCCATTTCATTAGACTAAAGGGAAAACTCTACTTTCCGATCCCAATGTCAAGAAAAGCAACAAAGTAACCATTTGGCAGAGACATATTTCTTATTTTCCTTGAAACGGAGCCCTGAAAAACGGTGCCAAGGGTCTACCATTACATCAGCACATCTCCAAACACAGGGAATGTTGTCCCCAAAACTGTCTCTCAGGAGAAAGGGTCTTGCTCTGTATAAGAATTCTTAGAGTTTCCTTAAGGAGTGCACTTCCCATTATTGTGATCAACAAAGAACTCTAAGCAACTGTTTCAGGAGCTTAGAGATCAGGAACAGTTCTGGGTCAGAAAAAAAGAGGGAAATCTAAGAAATGTCAGATTTAGTTGTCATTCTGAAGATGCCACCAAAATGATCAGGGCTCCGTGTTTTCGTGAAGATCGCTTTAAAGGGTGAGTGGTCACATTAAGCAAATCATGAAAACACAGCCCAGGGATACATTTTCTTAAGGACTGTCCAAATTCCCTGCAAATGAGTATTTGTGGCTTGAGATAAAATTTCCAGGGAAAGCATCAGAAAGAGGTTTCAAAAGGTGCTGCTGGATCTCAAAGAACCCAGAGAGGCACTGTTCCAGGAGGCACTGTGCAAAGCGGTGCTGAATAGCTCAGACTATAGTCTGTGATAAACATACATCTAAAGTGTCAGGAGTTGGAATAACGTTTTCATGAAATAAGTGGGGAAACTAGTCCTAAATGTATACTGGTGATTTCATTTTAAAATGTGGACACCTATGTAATCAACTAAATAATGAAAGTAGACATGTGATTATCTAGCAGATATACATATGCATACCTAAAAGCAGGCACATGGAAGCTCTCCAAAAATCATTTTGTTTAATCCTGTCATGGGAAAATGGCACTGCCATGTAATGAGGCATGAACAACACAGGTAGGGGACATCTGTCCTTTTGGGTTACGAGGCACTTGAAATCTCTCCCTATGTTTGCGGGATTCTCCTTCCTATTGAGGCAGAAGCCACTACAAAAGATGAAAAAGCCTCACCCTTGCTTTCCAAGAAGTCTTACAGTGAGTGTTGACATTGAGCAGGGTTCCATTAATTACATGCTCCCACCCAAGACTTTGATTTGGAAGCTGATGTGTCAAAAAACCAGTGACCAGAGAGTCTAGTGGGCGGTAGCCACCATGCCAGTTTCTAGAGGGAGCAGCTGTACCAACAGCCACCAGGGACCGCGGGAGTGTTGCTGGTGCAGGCTGTAGTATTTATACCCAGTGACAAAAGTGGAGATGATTGTCTTCTCCAAGCCCAGGTCTTCGGTCTGACCTGGGACATCATTCTTGGTTCCCCAAAACTATAAAGTTTTTAGAGAGCCAATCTAACCAATATTCTTTAATAAATTAATTTCCTGAACAAAACAGCCAGACCTTGCAAATGAATATCTAGACTAATAGAGGATATTTCAACATTTTCAGAACCTTAAATAATCTTATCAAAATGTTTACCATACTATCCTTCTTAATATTTCCACATAAGTTTTTTTTTCTGATTAAACTAACTCCTTTTTACTCAATTAGATTACTCTCCATCCACACTCATCCTTTGCTACCTCTCTGTCCATCGAGCAGGTCTCTCCCCGTCCTGTGCCTTCCCCCATCAATCAGGACTCCAGTTTTAATAGGAAAATTTAAATGGACAATAAACTCCTCCTATCTTTTTTTAGTGATTGAAATAAGATGAGAAAGAACAGAGTCAAAGATTCTGAAATGACAAGAGTGTGAAGATGGACAAATAATACTCACACTCTACCTACTTAACACAATTAAGTAGAAAGAGTAAGGGGATGTCACAGTAGAAGCAATTCTAACTTCCAAATCCCTGTATGACATTTTTTTTAAGCAAGCTAACCTAATCCTCCTAGAAATATAATGTAAAAATGAAATTAAGTTTTTGGTATTAGCTCAAACATACCAGCTAAGAGTTAATGAGAATCTTAATCAACCCATACCCGACACGGGTACAGAGATGCTGTAAATTAATTAACATAAGTTTAAACCTAAAAATTAGGAGCCAATTAATATGAAATGGTTTCTTAAATGTCTGATTCTTTCAAAATCATAGCATCTCACTTAATGCCTAGGAACTATGACTTGTAAAATATATATTCCAAATTCACTCGTTCAGTTATCACACTTCTGCTTTCCTTCAGATAGTCCAAGAGTAAGATGTCCCCTAAAACAGTTTATATCAACTTTCAATCCAAAATTCTGAATACCTTAAAAGCTAACAAAACTAGAGGATCTGAACTAAAGTTCTGACCACTTCTGCTCTCTGACTTTATTCCCAGGATATCTGCTATGACCTATCTCTGCGGAAAAAGAAAAATGAGGTAAGTGTAACACAAAAGTTTAGGATTCCCTTAATGAACAAGTATCTTTGGGTTTGTTTGAAGGGGAAAAAAGAGTTTGCATCAATTTTGAAGAACAATCAAAAAAAGAAAGTAGTAATTATATTTAGATTATTTGCATCAAATAGATATTTTATTATGCTTAAGAAAAAAAATGAAAACCTTCAAAACAAACTATTCTATATTAAGAATGAGTTAACCTAACCTAATAAGGATGTGCAGAGATTCAACCTTGATCTTCTTTCCATCCGTGTATGAGAGACAATACAGAACTAACTTCTATTTTTAAAACAAAATAAATACTTGGGCAGAACATTATGAGAAGAAATAAAAGCCCACAGAAGTAAATAAAAGATAAGCCTAACAAGACAGCTGTGAAAGTATCATGAGAGAATTTGCTATTTTGTTTTTTAGGCTTAAATAAGAGAACATTTTAACTTCTAAAGTGAAGGGTATAATTCAGTGGCATAGTGAGAAATGGAACCTACTGAATAATATAAGGCAATAAACGGTTGAATCAAGAGGGGAGAGGGTGTAGGGAGGAAGGGAAGGGGGAGGGGGGAGAGAGAGAGAGAGAGAGAGAGAGAGAGAGAGAGAGAGAGACTGTTCAGAAAAGAACATCTAGGCTTTTGACCAAGGACAAAGAGAGATCTACAGCCCTTCTGATGCCTCAGCTATTTGAGTGGCCAAGAGAGAAAAGGAAGGGCATGGGATAGAAAGGCTCTTGCCTACTCATTCTCTCCCACTCAAACTTGACACGAGCCTAACTCCTCCCTATATCCTTATACTAGGCCTTCAAAAATATGTTTTATTAATGAAGTGGGGATCTCCTTTAAATTTCAGTAACATAAAGAACAGAGCTTCCATACAAATGCAGCATTTCCTGGTGACAGTGGTAACAGTAACCATGCAGCATTTCCTGCTGATGGAGATAACCGTGACCATAAATACCTACACTGAGTCTCCTGTATCCATTATCTCTGACTCAAAACAGTCTGTGTCTATACTAATCCAGGTCTCTCTAAAAAGCAGACAGGATTTAGAATACAACAAATGTAATAGAGGAAACCTCTGTGAGAGAAAAGAGGGAGGGAGCCAGGGCAGGCTGGAAGAGCTGTCAGACAGTGATGCAGGGCTGAGCCCAGGGGAAGAAGGCTTGGGGCACCGTGTTCGACCGAATGCAGTTCCAGGGAAAGTCGGGCAAGTCTCTCAGGGACTCCCTGGGCCCAGGCTGCCTGCTGGAGGATTCCAGAGTCCCCAGGAGTGAGCCTGGTTTACCACCCCTGCTGTGCTCACTGGCTGCAGCTAGGCACAAGCAGCATGGCCATGGCCATGGCCTTGGCCTTCGCACGAATGCAGTGATGGAGCCACAGAGCAGCTGGGCCTGATGGTCAACTACGCTCCCTGTAGTTGGAGATCTGAGAGCAGACTCATGGCTGACAGAGTCCAGGTCTTCCCACTGCACTATCCTGGCCACTGGTATTCGTCTAGACCCCAGCCCCATTTTGGCACTGCATTTCCTTAAATCTAACATGCCATTAATAGTAAAACACGCCATCATTTTATAGACTATGAAGGAGAAACGCCAACAAAATCTTGATTTAGTATCTTAACATGTGGAGTTTTTATATGTACTGAAAAAGCTCTTTGATTGAGAGTTTGGTATATTTTTACCATGTTAACCCTCTCATGCATGAGCAAAGAAGAAAACAAGCAATTTGTTAAGATATTTCTAAAACAACTTCAGAGTCTAACTCCTTCGAATGCCTTTTCCTTTCAGCCACTAATACCTGGCTTTCCCCACCTCTTTTTTTCCTCTGTGCTGTCAAAAATATTGGTAATACCGTATTTCCTTAAGGAGTGTTCCACTGTGGTCTCCAGAATTTTCCTCCAAGACAATGGCATTATAGGCTGACATTAGCACTTCCTTGACCTAACCAGGTCTCACTGGTAGATCTTTAGACGCCCACCAGGACTCATATTTGCTCCTTAACTGGTCCTCATATGGTTTGGTGACTGAAATATCCAGAACCTACAGATGTCCAAACAGGCCGGGAGAAAACAGAACCAAGTTCATGTTTCTTCAGGACCACTGCCTGGTAAATAGCAGCTATAAAGACACAGCTCCATTTCACCCATGCTGAAAGGTGGGGGAAAGGGCATTAACTCCTACAAGGAGCTAAAGGCAAGGAATAATGTCTTTGGGATCCCACAATAGAAGATTTGATTTTTAGTCTCTATCACCAACGTATTTTGTGATGTAGATCAAATCATTCCACCTCACTTGTTTAGTACTAGCCTGCTTGCTTGCTCAAATCAAGCGATTAAGTATGAATTATCCTAAGTTCTTTCTCAGGCCTTTGTTTTAAGAACCAAGGCCACACCTCTGAGTACTTCGTGACAGGATCTTAAGAATGATTTGGGATGCCCTGGCTAAACCCACAGTAGTTTTCTCATAAAACTGTACAATAAGCTGAACTGAATCCCACTAAGGGAACCACGTCTCTGGATCAGACAATGAAGTAACCAGACTGGTTACATTCGGGTGTCCCTTGTTATGTGGGCAGAGGAAGAAGAGTTCATATCTGTTCTTTGTTCTTTCATGCCAGTAATCACTGGTTAATCAGAAGAACTAGCTGATTCCTCAGAAGCAGGAAACACGCCCCAGGATATTAAAATAGGAAACATAAGTTTCAGTAGGGAAGTAGGATCTGGGATGACAAGGCTGTGAGGCCACAGATGACAGTGAGTCACCGAGCGAGAACACTGAGTCAGAGGCACAGCCCCACACGAACGGGGGTCCAAGAAGGAGCCCAGGCCTTCTGCAGAAGACATCCTCACTGACTTTGGAATTCTGATTTGAGTTAGTCCTGACCATAATGTCCATAGGATTCTGGGCCAGTCAAAACCCAACTCTCAGAAGGTACATTCTAAAAAAAAAAAAAAAAAAAAAAAGCAGCAACACGGGTTTCACAATGACATCCACATTTAACGATTTAACGAAATTATAATGGGTTTACAAGAAAAAAAACAACTTGGTATTTATTTGAAAAACTGAAGATGTGCCAAATGGGGAAATTCTTCATAAAGTTAGATCTCTACAAACTTTTAAACAAAATTGAGAAATGTTTTCAAAAATAAATTGAAGATGGATTTTTTCCCCCCATCTGTGCCTGGCAACATTCCACACAAAAATGTGACACTTTACCTATAAAAGAACTGACTAAAACAGGTCTGATATATCATATAAAATGTATAATTAAAGTAAGATGAAACTAAAGGCATAGTCTTTTCAAAGGGATGCCCCAGGTACTTAACACGTTACAGGAACTCACAATGTTAAAACACAAATCAAGTAACAAGAAACTTCCTAACAGCAGAAACCTGTTCCACTAAACAAACCAGCTAGATATAGTCCAAAATCCTTTGGAAATGACAGGTCAAAGCTTAGGTTTTTAAAGATTATTTGAACCATGTGGTAGACTTAAAGTCATTAAAAGGCAATATATAATGCATCCCAACTTGCAGACAGCTTTAGCTCCAAAGCTAGAAATGCCAGCCAAGTCTTCACTGACACTCTAGGCCAATGGTTCTGATTTCAGCGTGCATGACAATAACCTGGAAGTCGATGAACCCCATCCCAGAGTTTCTGACACAGTTGGTCTGAGTTAGGGCCCAAGAGTCTGCATTTCTAGCATGTTCCCAGGTGATGCTGATGCTGCAGGATGAGGGGCCAACCATGGAGGACTACTGCCCAGGGTGCACTATGGAAAGATTATCATGAAAATGTCTACCAAAGGATAAACACAATTTAGTTCATTTTAACCAACATGCGTGTTTTTAATAATATGTTGAAACTTTTGAAAGTAAAAAAATAGAAAATTTGGGACAAAAACCAGTGTCAAAATCCCTCAAAAGATATAGAAACCACTTAACTACATGACTGTAAGATATTTGAGACAATGAAAGAAATGATGAGAAAGGAGTGAAGCAAATCAGACAAGGATTGAGGAAATGCTGGTGTCTTGCCTGGAACCATCTAAACCAGTGGTTCTCAATATTTCTAATGCTGTGACCCTTTCTTTAATACAGTTCCTCATGTTGTGGTGACCCCCAACCATAAAATTATTTTCTTTGCTACTTCATAACTGTTATGAATCGTAATGTAAATATCTGTGTTTTCGATGGTCTTAGGCTCTACAGCAGCGGTTCTCAACCTGAGGGTTTGCAACCCCCAGGTTGAGAACCACTAGCAGGGTCACCTAAGACCATCGAAAACACAGATATTTACATTACAATTCATAACAGTAGCAAAATTACAGTTATGAAGTAGCAACAAAAATAATTTTATGGGTGGGGGTCACCACAACACGAGGAACTGTATTAAAGGGTCACGGCATTAGAAAGGTTGAGAACCACTGCTCTAAACTATTAACAAAAAAGTGTTTGGTTCTCAGAAGCATAGGGCCTTCCTTATCCGATAAGCTCAGGGCAAATCACCCAGCAAGCTTTCCCCAACCCAGTGTTGTCACAAGAGTACAATCTGTGGTGGGAAAAACAACATGAAATAAATGGAAGAGGGTCTCAACCACCTCCAGAGTTTGTGCAGGCACAGGGTCATCTTACTCAGGTGGAAAGGGATGCAACTGGTGGAAGAGACACCCTCTCTCACCTGCTTGCCAGCTCAGTGGCATGAAAGGGGGGGCACTTTTGTGCATCATCAGGCAAGCTAGACCTTCTCTCTCCAGTTATCCCCTTTCTCCAAAGCTTTCCTGTGCTTCTGGGCCTCGCACAACCCCCAGGAACTGAGCAGTCACGTTTCAGAGAACAAAACTAATTCCTACGATAAAAGGATACATGCAGAGAAGTAAATACAGGATGAAGCCCTTTTAAACACCACAGCACTATTTTAAAAGTCCTTAAATTCCTGGCCAGCAGCCCGCCTGGGATAAGGACACCCTGTCCTGCATCACCAGAGAGAGCATCTCCGGAATGCTGGCCGAGACACCAGGCAGCGGCTCCCTCCGAGAACATGCAAGGAAGACTGCAGAGCAATGCTGGCCCCTCACGGCACCTGGCTCCTCACTTTCACAGTCATGGTTGGCAATATTTTCAGCACAAACAACTGACTTGAAAATACTGCCCTGAAAAAAGACAATATTGGCCTTTTACGGGGCGAGGCACAATCATTCATAGAAACCAGACTTCTGTGCCCGAAGGGAAAACTCTGGCTGGCTAGACGGGCCTACTTTCCACTTCCCTTCCCGACACTTCAGTTAATAGCTACAGAGCTGGACACCAGTGGGGGACAAGCAAACACACACCTTCCTCGTTTCCAAAATCGATTTGTTTTCCCCAAGGAGGAAACTACCCTCACTTCCATCCTTCCTTACCTGACTAACTCTGATTCACCTGTAAACGCAGCTCAGGAATGGTGTCTCCAATTTTAGAATATTTCTACCTCGATTTACAGCTGTCATTTCCCATTCCTTTTTAAATATGTGGCTATTTTAACATGCTGCTGGTTTGCAATATTTGAAGTAAAATAAAGAGTTTTTAAAAGTTCACAGAATGAACTGGCATCCACCTGTTTAAAGACCGCCTTTACCTCCTTGTCACTGTGTGGGGAGGAGAGAGTTGGTGAAACGATACAAAGGCTCTCCCTGGCATCCCTGTCCCCCACAGTCCAGCTCAAATATCCCTTCTTCCAGACGGTCTTTCCTGAGCAGCACGGGCTTAGCTGCTCCCCACTCCATGCAGCCGTACTCGATACCTCTGCTCCTGCACTTATTGTCATGTATTTTGATTAGTTTGTGTGTTTTTTTTACCAGTTAGTCTCCACAACCACATTGGACACTTCTTGAGAGAGATATCTCTTCTCATGCTAAAGTTTAAGGCTGGTATCTAGTAAAGCAGAAAAAAAAAATTTCCCTAAGTATTCAAAGAAACTTAAAGGAACAAAGTTAACCATAATAATTCCTGACAATTTACATGCTTAAAAAAAAAAGTGATCACTGACTATTAACATTAGGCAGAAACACACCCCCCCCCAAAAAAAATCAACATTGGTTAAATGCTAAACTTTTTATCTTTTATTAACTTCACTAGAGGCCTGATGCACAAAACTTGTGCAAAAGTAGGCCTTCCTTTCCCCCAGCTGTCGGTGCCTGCTTTTATAGATTATTATCACTGTTAACTCAGAAAATAGTGCCATAAAGGTCCTTTAAAGCTAGTAAAACACCTGGAATTTTTATCAAGATTTAAAAAAGGAGGGAGGACCTATAGATTAAGAGACTTAGAAACTTACCAATCAAATATATTGTGTTTCGATCCAGATTCAAACAAACCCACTGTTATAAGGGGAGGGGGAAGAGTGGAGCTGGGGAAGGGGCAACAAAATGTGAATGAATACCAGAAAAATGTGAATACAAGCTAATTCTTTATAATATTAAGGAATTATCTGTTTTTAGGTAAGACAAGATACTGTGGTTCAAAGAGTTATCTTTAAGAGCTACACACAAAGGTATTTATGGATGATCCTGGGCTTTCTATCACAATAATGGAGGTGGCAATAAGAGGTAGAGGAGACACAAGATTGGTTATGTGGCAATCGTTTTTGAAGCTGGGTAGTTTAGTTATATTTTTCTCTTTACCTTTTGTACACACTCAGAATTTTCCAAACTAAAATGTTAGAGGGAAAAAAAGATCATTCAATATCCAGATGTCCTGTTAATTCTGTGGTTGGTCACAGATGCCTCCACTGCCTCCTGGCTTTGAATAGTTTCCTGCTATCCGGCAGGTGTTCCTGTTCCCACAGAGGGTTATGAGAGACTATCCCATTCCTCTCTGAGGTTCATGGCCTTATATGGACAACATCCTAGTCTTCTCCTCCTATCTAAGACAGATACCCTATCAACCCCCATCACAACTGAAGATTAAATCAATAAATCCCCTAACTCAGCTCTGAAAACCATGGCCAGCCTAGAGCAAAGACCACATTCTGGTTTCCTCGGGAACATAAAACGGAAACAAAATATCAAGACAGGGAGTAGTGCCCTGAGTGCTGAGCTGGTTGGAGTGTCATCCTGTACCATCAGGGGTGGGGAATGTCCATCCCTCGGGCCATATAAGGCCCTCCAAATCATTTGGCCTGGCCCTGCCAAGGCATTAGAGGTGCGTTAATTAAATGTTTGACCAAATATAGCAGGCTAATTTTTAAGCTGATAATTTTGTATGCTATAAATATCCAAATGGCCCTTGGCAGAAAAAAGATTCCCTATCCCTGCTATACACCAAAAGGTCACAGATTCGATTCCCAGTCAGGGCACGTACATTGTGGGTTGGATCCCAGGATTCAATCCCTCATCAGGGCATGTACAGAAGAGGCAACTGATCAATGTTTCTCTCTCATATTAAATATTTTCCTCCTTTCTCTCCTTTCCTCTCTCTCTAAAATCAATAAAAAACATATCCTCAGGTGAGGATTAAAAAAAAAGACCAGCTGTGGTCACACAGTATTTCTGCGAAGTTAAAACTGAGCACCAATCTGACCAGTACTATCTTCCCCCAGACACCTGGATGACTCCTACAGTTCTCTGTGCAGAGGCCTTCCCTACCCACTCTAGGTGTAACAGTACTGGGTTCCACTCTCGGGCTACATACCCTTCCTTCTTAAATTCTGCAGTACTTATCACTACCTAATAATGTATTTTTTTTAATTATTATTATCACCTCCCCTTTTTAAAATGTAACCTCCCTGAGGGCAGGGATTTGGCTTTGCCTCTATGTTCAGATTTTAATCAGTCACTGGAACACAAAAGACAAAAGGCAATCTGATACATATTTGCTGAAGGCTCAGGATCCCAGGAAAGCACAACTAAATATCAAAGAGGATTGAGACAAAAGCCCAAGGCTATTAACAAAGACTAAGAACATACAGTTTCACCACTAGCCACACACTCACACCCACCTCGTGTAGCAGAAAAGTGATGTCACAGTACTACTTTCAAACACTATCACATTTAAACTTGCCTAAACAGCTGAAAAAATCAGTGACTACAGGATCACATGAATAATGGTTGAATATGTCAGTCTGTGCCAGAAAAACCTGACAGGACCACAGTGCCTTCACAAGCCCTCTGAAAGCCTGAAAAGATGGAGAGAATAGTGTGTCCTAATCCAGTGCAGATTCTACTGTAAATTTTTGTGCAATGAATGAATATCAGTCACTTGGTGGGAAATGCAAGCTTTTTTAAGAAAAGTAAGTATTATTCAATACACTCAAACTGCATTGCTGGGTGTAAATAACATGATCTACTCAATGCATTCAGTATAGCATCACACACTTGGAGAGCACCCAATGAAGTGTAGCTATTATCATTACTGTTGGGATCACGATTTTCAAGGCAAAGTGGGATCTTAAAGACTTCCAGGCCTGAATTCCCTCTCTCTCCATACCACCTAGAAATCGACAGATATAGTTCTAGCATTCCTATGCTTCTACATAAGCTTTTCTGCTTTTATCTTTTTGACACATTAAGGTTCTGCATGAGACCCAATTTAAATCAGGGGTGGGGCACCTTTTTTCTGCCAAGGACCATTTAGATATTTATAACATCATTCACAGGCCAGACAAAATTAACAACTTAAAAATTAGCCTGCTATATTTGATCAAACATTTAATTAACTCACCCCTAATAATTTGGCAGAGCCAGACCAAACGATTTCCCAGACCTTAGATAGCCCCAGGGCCGGACATTCCCCACCCCTGAATGTAAAATGCAAGTGCTGATGAACATATAGATGGCACTGATATAGTCTGACTCACTATTTTACTGATCAAGAAACAGGTCCAGAAGTCCAGGTGCTTATCTAAAATCTTGCCACAGTCAGCACCACTGAGGAAATAGAAACCTGATTTCCCTGCTCAAAGTTGGATTTATGCATTTATATCCCACAACTCACCATGATTTCCCTCTGTTCTTCCAGGTTCTTCAAAAAGTTAGAAAATTCACGCAAGGAAGCATCTGTCAAGAGAAAGGAATTGTTATTTGGCGGACAAAGCAAAGGAGAGCAAACCAAACCCTCCCCTTCACATACCTATGCAGCGCTCATCATCGGTCTCCGCATCGCCAATAAACTCAAATTTAAAGTCTCTGAGCGAGTGAGCAAACTTCCGCTGGGCTGCTGAAAGACCTAGGAAGAAAGATTTAATCATGACATGGGTTCTCGTTTTATGTCAAGGCTTAGAAGATATTTATTCCTCCAAACAATCTGCAAAGAGACACAACCCAACTGCTTTGCCAAGAGGCCCATCAACCCTGGTGCTCTCTCCTGCGGCTTCTGTCTTCCACTCTACATTCTGGCAGAGAGCAGGTGCTAGAGAAAGTTTATTTCACCCCACCTCCCAGTCTCTTCTTCCTCAGAGATCCGACTGCTTCACCTAGTTCCCTAAAACACTTTTCCTTTCTCTGTTTACTCGGGTCAGCGCTTGCCCAATTCAAAAGTGAGGACCGTGAACACACACCCCTGGTAGTATCTCCCAGGGCTCCAAGACATTGGCTGACTACCAAGGTTTCAAATATAAGTGTCTAAAATAAAATTGTAGTTACAGAATAGTTGGGGATATAAAGTACAGAACAGGAAATACAGTCAATAATCTATATATATAAAAGCCAAGCAATCGGAACAACGAATGACCAGAACAACCGGGAGGACTGGTCACTATGACACACACTGCGGCAGCCAACCAACCCAACTGGAACCCTGATCACCATCCCCCCAACCTCCCGCAGCACCCCCATCCTTTTAGATGGCCGCTCCCCCTGGCTGGCCTCGCCCCTGATTGCTTCCTCCACCCCAATCAGGGCCAGGGCCAGCCTCCAACATCCCACAGCCTCTCCCCCCTCACCTGCCTAGCCCCAACTGGCCCCCATCGGGCCAGGCCTGCCAAACCCTACCTGTGCACAAATTCGTGCACCAGGCCTCTAGTATTATAATAAATATGTATGGTGCCAGGGGTACTGGAAATATTGGGGTGAACACTTGGTAAAGTATTTGGTTGTCTAACCACTATGCTGCACACCTGAAACTAATACAAAACAGTCTATATATATATAAAAGCCTAAGCAACCATTGCAACTGAAAGGACAACTGAACAGGCTGCATGGGCTGACCAGGTTGGCAGGGGGGTTAGTGAGGGGCGAACAAATGATGGAGCAGCAGGCATGGGGCAATTAGGCTGGCAGGATGGCTAGTGAGGGGAGGCCAAACAACTGAACAGCAGGCTCACAGGGGGGCAGTAGAGTGTGACCAGGCCTGCAGGGGGGAGGAGGGAAGTGAGGGGCAACCAGGCCGGCAGAGAGGAACAATAAGGGATGACCAGGTCGGTGGGGTGGGGCAGTTGGGGGTGACCAGACCAGCAGGGGGGGGGGACAGTTAGGGACCATCAGGCAGGCTGGCATCCAATTAAGAGCCAGTGGTCCCATATTGTGAGAGGGACGTCTGATTGCCAGTTTAGGCCCAATCCCTGGACATCCCTCAAGGGTCCTGGATCGGAGAGGATGCAGGCTGGGCTGAGTGAACTCCCCCTCCCCTGTGCATAAATTTTGTGCACCAGGCCTCTAGTATTAAATATAAATTGCAATTGAAAAATTTAGAAATTCAGACACACACACACACACACACACACACACACACACACACGGGTCTCAAAAGCTTGATGTCAGCCAACCAGATGCTCTTAACTGATTGTCAAACTCCAGGCTGAGAACCCAGAAGATGATGAAAGAGGTTTCATAAAAAACAGCAACAGGGAGGTAACTAAGGCCAAGCTTAAATGTTAGAAAGAATTCATTCTGCAAAAGACCTATAGAGGTCCTCATCTTTTCTTACTGAAGATTAACAGGAAATAGTGGAAAACCTACTTCTAATCTAGGCTAATGTTTATTTTATGAGCCACATACCATGCTAGGTAATATTTTTTTTCTATCTCATTCAATACTCTTGAAAGATAAATAAAGATGATCTACGTTTTACAATGGAGAGTTAAATCTCAGAGATGTTAAGTTATTTGCACAAAATTGCACAGCTACTGCAACAGCAAAGGCTGAATTCTACTCCAGGGCCGTGTGTCCAAAACCCAGATTCTGGCCAGGGTATAATCCTACCTCTGGTCTACAGCAACTTTCTAAGCTGCTCACTGACGCCTGCACTCCTTATGCCTCTGGTCTCAGTACAATGAGTACTGACAGACCGTGTTCAAATAAAACTTCATGTTAAGCAAATTTAAAAAGTTGAAAAAACAAAATGCAATCCATTACTGCTGGTCAGAATGCTCTCTTGCAACAAATAAATATAGACAAGAAAGTGAAGCAAATAATGCAAAACACAAAGTGCAGTTTTTAGTAAGATGGTAGGATAGTAAAAGGAAGTGTTCTTTTTAATGTTCTTGATTGTATTATAGCTAACAAACAAGGAGTGAATGCTCACCAGCTCTTTCAGCTGTTTGTTTTTTGTTTTTTAATTTTTCCTAATAGACTATGCCTTAGAGCAGTTTTAGGTTACTAGCAAAACTGGGCAGAAAGTACAGATTTTTTTTTTTTTGACCCATGGCCCCTGCAGATGCACAGCCTCCTTCATTATCAACATCCCCACTGTTATGATGTTTGAAACTTCATTCTTCCTTTAATTCATGTTTCTCTTGCTGTTCTCAAATTCTTTTTCCTCTTCAAAATAAAATATTTTTTTAAAAAAACAACATTGAAAAATACTTCCATGTTAAAGGGGAAAGCCTTACAACTTTTAGACGAGACTATAGGATTGTCATTTCTTGCCCTTGGAGTAGGGGAGAAAAACACAACTATAATGAAAAACTCGATGGATTGGGAGCTCGGTCACAGCTCTTACCCCTGCCTGCAGGCATTTCTCTTTTCAAGGACACTTGCCAACAAGTGGCAGGGTACATGTCCCCACCCTGTGAATACCAGCAGGGCTTGTGGCCAACAGAACATGGTGAATGTCACATCTGCTCTTTTGGAGCCTCCACCTCAAGAAGCTTTGTACACCTTTGCCCGATTCCATGTGAACAAGCCCAAGCTAACCTGCCTGCTGATGAAAGACTTGTGGCTCAGTCATCCCTTTATCGCCCCTGCAGTCAGACAGCCAACCTGCAGAAGCAGAGCTTTCCTGCACAGGTAGGAGGCAGGCAGTCACTGCCTAGTCAGCTGAGTCCCAACTGAAACACTAGCAAAGTTGTTTCAGCCACTAGGTCTTAGGGTTATCTGTCACAAGGCAATGGATAATATAAAAAGATTATTAAATTCATCTCTGTTTAAGTTTTAAATATTTTTTAAAAAATGTAAAAAAGGGGAAGATAAGCACAGAGCAGGTATAAAAAACTGCTATACAATGAGGTAAGGCAGAATCCCCCCCCAAAAAAAAAAATTGGGGAAAAAACTTGAATCAGTCTTTTAGAAAAATAAGTGAAAGAAATCCATATGGCCTATCACCACAGGAAAAGGTGCTCCAAACTCATTAGTGAGAATAAAAAAGTGAAAACTGAAACCTCAAGATACTTGGACACACCCGTCAGACTGGCAAAAATTACTAAGTCTGGCAACCTACAGAGTTGGTGTAATCCTGTAGATGCAGCAACAGAAAGCCTCACACACAGCTACTAGTGAGAGTAAAGATTGGTGTATTTACTTTGGAAGGAGTTGGGCATTGTCTAGTAAATTTGGTGATATCTTACAAACCCAGAAGTTGTTCTCCTAGGTAAATTACAATAATAGTCAAACACTGGGCAGCGCAGGGAGGGAGAGAACAAATACTGATCAACAGAACAAATAAGTAAGTTACAGTGTATTATATACTATAGAGTAAAAACTAACTAAAAACTCACAGATCAACTCAATTTGGAGAGGAAGAAACAAGTCACAAAAGAATACACATACCATGGACCTTTTATATAAAATTAAAAACAAGCTACACTAGACTACATGTTTGGGTTGCAACTATGGGTCACTAAAATCACAAACTAGCAAGGGAATCCTTATCTCAAAAGTCACACAATGTTTTATTTTACCACTGGGAGCCAGGGAGAGAAACACAGTCCGAACGAAAGCTATGAGGGCATTACAGTATTTTAGGTCATAACTGGTGGTGGGTCTATGGATGTGTGCTTTGTCATTCTTCTTTAAAATATACATTTGTTTCATATACTTCTGTGTTTTTGCCATAATTTTCACAATCACAATATAAAATTTTTAAAGCCGTAAGAAACTAAAGTCTAGCTATTTTAGGCCATTCAAAAATAACTCAGTTTCTATTGTAATCTAGACAAACATACAATTATTCTCTAAGCTCTAACCACTCTAGCCTGCTCTTGGCTCACACTTGCCGAACTCATTCCAGTCTGAGAGTCCTTAAACTTGGGTCCCCTCCACCTAAAGTGTCCTTCCCCACCCCCACTATCACCTGGCAGGTCCTCTCAACAAGGATGAATCATCGAAGACTCCCCTTCCTCTCACCCTCCTCTCTAAAATAATGTCCCCCCTCTGCCCAAGGTACCTCTCTAGTCCTTTGTCCTTTTATTTCCTTCACACCACTTATTATGTAAAATTACCTTATTTAGCCATTATTTATACTCATGGTGATCTATTTTCCACTCTAGAATATCATGTCCCTGAAGCAGCAACTGATAGTCTTCTGCTTCCTTATGTCCCTAAACAGGGACCACAACAGGATTTTTCTATTTTAATTTATATCTGGCACCTATTTCCAGATATTAATAAAGTGGGCTTATCATTAAAATAACTTTGTCTTATTCTATTTTGCTAATGTGTGCTCTGCCAGTATTCAATAGGGGTATGAAGTTGGTTCCGTTTATGTTTATACTAGAGGCCCAGTGCACAAATTCATGTATGGGTGGGGTCCCCTCTACCTAGCTGGCAATCGGGCCTGCCCGCTGGGGGAAGGACCATGGGATGTTGGCTGGCTGCAGGAGGCTGGTATGGGAGCGCACTGACCAACAGGGGACAGCTCCTTTGTTGAACGTCTGCCGCTTGGTGGTTAGTGCACATCATAACAACTGGTCAACCAGTTGATTGGTCAACCAGTGGTAAGGGTTGATTAGGCTTTTATATATATAGATAACTGTATGTACTTATATGTTTATATTCATTTATATACATTGTATGCATGTATATATTAGCAGTAATATATACATATACATATATGTAGATACACAACACACATGCACACACACATATGTAATCATCAATGCTGGTATAAATTATATTTTCCCTCTGGAGCTATTTCCTTTGACTATTTTATCCAAAATACCTAGTCAGGATACTTTAAAGACCGTGTTTAATATAATCAGGATAGGATGCCCTCCAGAGAGTTAAGACTTAAATACATCAATTTTCCAACATGTACTTCATAGTTCCTAATTTTGTAAGTTGAAATGTTTATGCTAACAGATTAAATTTGCGTTCATCTGCACAGTTATTGTATTTATTTTATGTAAATAGCATGTTCTTGTCTAACCTCAGCATTATTATAATCACATCAATTTATCTTAGAATATATCATTTTCCTCCCTCAGTTTTCCTCTTTGTTGAATTCCTTCTGGTGTTATTAGAGCTTATTATGCAAAATTTTTGTTTAAAAATTTGACCATACCAAACTCCATTCCTTTAAAAAACCAGATTTATTACCTTTCCATTACCTAGTACATGTAGTTTACACTTTTGTTGATATCTTCTGCCTTTTTAAACATAATATAGAATCATAAGGCAGCTTACTAGATTTAGTACAGTTCTATGAAATAAGCACAATGATGCTTTGTACAAAGGATAATGTTTTTTTTTCTTTCCACTCTAATTGCACAAGAAATTCAACCAGTCAGAGTTCACTAGTTACAAAGACTGAAAAGATAGTGAGGGGACCCCCTAGACAGAATTATCTTTACTGAGTGCATACTCTATGCTAATTGACTTAAATATCATTTACTCTTTATAATCAGCCTGCAGGGTAAGTGCTGGTGCCACCTTATCATAAGTAGGTTCAGAGGTAGATTAGTGATTTCAACAAGGTCACACACTTCTTTAGACTGCTGGTAGTAAGCTCTAAAGGCAAAGACTCAACTCGTTTTCTCAAGCTTCCACTAACGTCCTTTCTACGACATCATTCCAGCTTTCAAGAGATTTACATTTTTCTCAACTACTTTGCCCAGATCACAACAGTTATCTGAATGGCTCAAATGCAGAATTCTAACCAAATGGAAAACTCATATATGTGGGCCTCCATGCCCCCATTCTCTTAATTCCTGAGTTCTCCAAAGCAACACTGCTCTTTGAAACACCTTCAAAGCGGACATGACGCCAGCTGGTGGACAAGGCCAAGCCTGAGTGGAACACAAAAAAAGCTCAACTAACGTAAAAGATTTAACGTGATTTGCGCTATTCAAATGAACTCGCCACTTCAGAGTCTCCCACACTAGAATTTTTAGGTCCTTGATCCGTCGACAAATAGGAGGAAAAAAACACACGAGCAAGGCCTTCCCAGGGACAGGAGCAGTCTGAGAGGTGAGGAATTATATGAGAGACCTGCTGAGTTTGTGATGGAAGACACTACATGGAAAGATCCAAACACAGCTTTAAGCCAGATCTGGAGAGCCTCCAGACACCAGAAGAGTTGCCTTGGATCACCCTTGATGATTCTGACACACGAAATCATTTCTGGTAGCATAGCCACCTATTTAAGAGTTTTCGGTGAAGACCAGGAACTATCACACACGTAGAGGCACTTGGGGTGAATAGAATACCTCTCCACTCAGGTTGCTCCACTCGTGCTGAACTTCTAGGCAGCCCCCTGGGCGTGTTGGTCTCTGAGGTGACAAGTCTGGCCTGTCATCTCCTGCAACTTCCCAACCCATCAACCATGGCACTAACTAACGGGGACACAATAAGATTCTGGGCATAAACAGGAAAAAATGAAATCAGCAAATAAATAAGCCTTTCTCATTCCTTAAATTTAAAATACAGGATTCTTCACAAACCATACTGGGTTCTAAAACCTTTTTCTCAAACAGGCAAATTGCACCTCGAAGCGCACATTCCTTTGCATGTAGAGACCCAAATAACTAGATTATCAACTATGCAAAAGCTCTGCCAAGGAACCTCTGCCACCCGTTCTGCACATCAAAACATGTACCAGAATTCTTCCATGCTTTATTTAGAGAAAGTAGGGTACAGACTCTAAGAACTTAACATCCTTCACGCCAGATTCGTGCCAAGGAAATAATGCTGATGTTAATCCAAGTAACTTGGAAGGGAAACAAAATTCCTCTGGGACTGCAGACTGGTTCATATTTGGCCTCATGTTTTCCAGATTTACAAACCCGGCAGCTGTGCTTTACACAAGAACAGCATTGTGGCCTCTCTGCATAAAAAAAAAAAAAGTAAATAACTTACATTGTAGATTTTTAAAAGCTGTGCTAACATCTCACAAGCCTAAGATGCACTCACTGCTGGGCTAGTCGAGGCCTGAAGGGCAAATCACAGGCTGTTTGTTCTAGGAGCAGCTCATGGCCCTCATGGTCTCTGAAACTGTTAGGTTAAGTCAAGCATGTCAAACTCGAAGCCCATAGGCTGCATGCCTCATTTATTTGGCCTGTGTTAGTTAGCATTTGAGCTTGGGTTAAGGCATTCCTAGCCCTACTTCTCCAAATACAGCCCAACCAAGGTGCCTGTGAAGTGAGTTCTTCTTAATCATAGAATAAGCACTGTCTAATGTCACAAGAACTATTTGAATGGATGAATTTATGGGGTAAAAGGAATATAAACTGAATCCATAAAGACCCTCACACCCCAAGCAAATGCATAAACCTGGATAGATTTTTGGCTCTAGACCCAATATGGCACATAACCAACACCCAGATCCTGTTTACCAAAGTAGTCAATTAATTTAAAAGACCCCTTCAGAAGTGTGTGCCCTGCGGGAATCCTACAGGCAGGTCCACTCTGGGAATACCACCCAACCTTCAGTCCACCTTATGCAGACATCAAGTGCACTGTACACATTCAGCAAGGGAGGAATCTGCTCAGGCTAGATTCTGTGTACAGAGAGAACCTGCCACAACAGGCTGGCAGACGAGAAGGGCATGCTGGCAATCACCTGGCCCACAGGCTTTCAAACTGTCTTTGGCCACAGATCCCTTTGTTCAAAGAAAATCTTATTTACAGTGAGAACAAAAAATACAGCTAACACTTATATATTAATTTCCATAAGCTTAGTGGCTTAAAACAACACAAATCCATTATCTTACAGTTCTGGAAGTCAACACTGGGTCTCACGGGGCTTTGTTCCTTCTGGAGGCTCTAAGGGAGAATCCATGTCCTGGCCTTTTACAGCTTCTGGAGGGGGTTATGGGCAGGGGGTTGGGGGGAGAAAGGAGGGCCCAAGGGGTACCTTGTTTCTGCCGAGGAACATCATTCACAGGCCATACAAAACGATCAACTTAAAAATTAGGCTGCTATATTTGGTCAAACATTTAATTAACTCACTCCTAATGCCTTGGCAGGGCCAAACAAATGGGCCGAACGTTCCCCACCTCTGTTCTAAAGGATGCCCAAATCCCTTGGCCCATAGCTTCAGCCACTGATCACTCTGACCTCTGCTTCTGACATCACTTCTCTTTCTCTGACTCCTTTAAGGACCCCTAGAGAACCTCAGCATCTCAAAGACCTTAATTTAATCCCATCAGCAAAGTCCCTTTTGCCATGCAAAATAACATTCACAGGTTCAGGGAATTAGAAAGGGACATCTCTGGAGGGCCATTATTTTACCTACCAAACCTTATAATGTCAGGTGTATTTACATTTACTGATTCATTTAAGTATCACAACAACTCTTACTATTATGCCCACTTTATAGAGGAGAAAGATGGAGACACACAAAGAGGTAAAGCAATTTTTCCAAGATCATACAACTACTTAGTAGTACAACCAAGAGATCATCAAAGCTGCTCAGATAGAGGTAGAATGAAGAACTACACCAAATTGGTACCTGCCTCCCACAGCCTGCAGATCCCAACCTGAAAACCCATGACAGAGGCTCTCACCTTCACTTTACAGCTGGGATATGAAAGCACAGCTCTGGATAACTAGCTTAATGTCACACACCCAGTTCAAGGAGTGCTCTACCTAAAACCCAGGTTTTAGCATAGAATCCTAGTTTTAGTATAATCTTGGGAGGCATAGGAGGACAGTAACCAGGTGTACCTGTAATATGTGGTCCAGCAGTTGAACAGCATGTCCCAGAGAATGGCTGCACAGGACACAAGGGCACGTGTATATTGTGTGTGTGTGTGTGTGTGTGTGTGTGTGTGTGTGTGTCTGTGTGTCTGTGTGTGTGTGTGTTGGGGGGGTGGGGGAGACAATAAAGGAAAGTGCTTATGTATGAAAAAGTATATATCCAGGCCAACACAGTCCCAACCTGTACCTTCTCTAATTATACTTCATAGAAAACACGAATGGCTGACAGGCTGACAAACATTCTAGTTGACAAGACTGCATGCTAAAAATTAGGCTGATTTGATGTCCAGGGAATTGCCTAAATCTGAATGTCAAAAACTAGTGGTCTTACAGATTTACTTATTTAGCCATCCCTTTCATTAAAATTTTAATTTCAATCTCTCAAACCTTCTGGTTACCATTGGTCCCACTATTCCCTATTGTCACTGGCCTCACTTAAAATATCTTCCAGACCCTTGGATATCAAGTCCTGGCCTCAAGAAACTGTAGCAGGGAATGTAATCATAGAGATAATTTAGTCATAGATCCCATTTTACAGATGAGGAATCAAAGGGACAATAAACTAGAGGCAGTATGGTTTGTCACAAGGAAAAAGGCTCTATAACTCTGCAGACCTAGGTTCTGATACTGGCTGTGCCATAGCTCACGTATGTAGCTTTGGGAAATATACACACAGTTTGCACTGAAATTGCCACCTACAAACTGAAAATAATAAGAATATCATGTCTGACACGTGACCTCTCACTTTCCCTTCTCAAGCAAACTGCTTGACCCAGGGTCCCCACTTTCTGAGCTGGGTGTAGCATACAACCCTACTCAAAGTTCACTAGGGCTGAATAAGAGTAGGCAACTGACCCAAGAACAAGCCTCCACAGGCCAGCCAGGGACACAGACACAATGTAGAGAGAGAGAGAAAGAGATGACTTAAAGGCAATACAATATTAAACAATTATTTTTACAGATCCAGGACTTAAGCTCAATGACAAAACATAATATTATTCACACATTTTGCTACTGAATATAGTAACTTGACAAACAAAGTGGTTTCCAAAATGTGTTCAAGAAAGAGAGAGAAAAAGAAAAAGAAAACCACATACAGAGATAATGCCCAAACAAGCTACCTTTATTAACCACAGTGCATGCCTCAGGCCCAAAATAAATATTAGTAGGGATTTCAGATGTCAGGTATTATTCTAGCTTACTACACATAAGCTTTTCCATTGATTTAACATAATGAGAAACTTAGTTGTCCAACAAAATCAAGGGTCACTGTATAACTATTCCCTTTCTCTCAAATGCTTCAATATTTATTCTCTTTAAAACAAAAATATTTATTCTCTTTAAAGTAATATAATACTCACTCGAAGGAGGGGCTAAAGCCTTCCCTTTTGTGCCCAAGTTAAACTAGGATCACAGAATTAAGAGAAATGCCACCACCAGAAATGACCAATGACTTTCATCTACCACTCATTCACTAGAGCCCAGTGTGCACTATAAAATTCTAACAGGACGGGACTGCTATCCTAGGAGTTCATGACCTCCACTCATGAGAGACAACTATCACATACTACATAGGAACTGAGGGGTCCAGATTACCAACTACATAGGAGTTCATGGAAGACAACACACACACACACACACACACACACACACACACACGCTAAAATCATCAGGAAAGCATGGCATGGAATGGGAGACTTGAACAGGATCCTAAAAGGTCTGTTTTTTTAAGTCACTGTAAACTATAGAGGAGACAGTCAATGTACTAGGGAAAAAAGGAGGGAATCCTTTAAATCAGAATGAGGACAGTTGATCCTTGAACTTGGGGGTTAGGGATGACAAACCCTCCTCCCATATATAACTATTGACTCAGCAAAAACTTAACTACTAATAACCTACTGTTGACCAGAAGCCTTACCAATAACAGAGTCAACACATATTTTGTATGTTACATGTATTTTTACAGTAAAGTAAACAATAGAAAAGAAAATGTTATCAAGAAAATCTTAAGAAAAAAATACATTTACAGTATTGTACTTTTTTTGGAATTTAATTCATATTTATTCATTGGTAAATATGAAAAGTAGATTAGGAATACAATGAATTATACTTTCTATACAGGTCCCCAAATCAATAAAGATAGTCTTCGAAATACTCTAGTCTAGCTTCCTGTTTTTTGTTTTAATTTAATAAATCTTTATTGTTCAGATTAAAACTGTTCCTCTTCACTTCCTCCGAGCTCCCCTCCACCTGGTTCCCACACTGCCCTTACTACCCACACTGTACTAATCCATAGGTGTACGATTTTTGTCCAGTCTCTTCCCGAATCCCCCACATCCCTTTTCCCCCAAGAATTGTCACTCCACTCCCTTTCTATGCCCCTGATTCTATTATATTCACCAGTTTATTCTGTTCATCAGATTTTTTTTTATTCACTTGATTTTTAGATTCACTTGTTGATATGTATTTGTTGTTCATAATTTTTATCTTTACCTTTTTCTTCTTCCTCCTCTTCTTAAAGAATACCTTTCAGCATTTCATATAACACTGGTTTGGTGGTGATAAACTCCTTTAGATTTTTCTTATCTGTGAAGCTCTTTATCTGACCTTTAATTCTGAATGATAGCTTTGCTACGTAGAGTAATCTTCGTTGTACGTATTATATTTTGCTGGGTAGAGTAATCTTGCTATTCATCACTTTGAATATTTCTTGCCACTCCCATCTGGTCTGCATAGTTTCTGTTGAGAAATCAGCTGACAGTCCTATGGGTGCTCCCTTGTAGGTAACTGTTTTTCTCTTGCTGCTTTTAATATTCTCTGTCTTTTGCTCTTGGTATTTTAATGATGATGTCTTGGTGTGGTCCTCTTTGGATTCCTTTTGTTTAGTGTTCTGTGTGCTTCCAGGACTTGTAAGCCTATTTCTTTCACCAGCTGGGGGAAGTTTTCAGTCATTATTTCTTCAAATAGGTTGGTAGTATCTTGCTCTCTCTCTTCTTTTGGCACCCCCATAATTCCGATGTTGGTATGCTTGAAGTTGTCCGAGAGGATCCTTACACTATCTTCATATTTTTGGATTCTTTTTTCTTTTTGCTTTTCTAGTTGAGTGCTTTTTGCTTCTTTGTATTTCAAATCTTTGACTTGATTCTTGTGATCCTCTAGTCTGCTGTTAGATCTCTGTATATTATTTTTTATTTCAGTCAGTGTATGTTTAATTTCTAGTAGTTCCTTTTTCATATCCTCAAGGGTCTCACTAAATTTATCAGTCTTTTCTAGGAAATTCTCAAAAAACCTTATAAGCATGGTTTTGAACTCTATATCCAGTCATTTGCTATCCTCTATTTCTTTTGTTTGTAATCTGTTTCTTTATCTCTGCATTTTGGCTGCTTCCTTGAGTTGATAAGAGTTGCTTTGTGTGCTAGGTGTCCTATAGGGCCCATTGGCTGAGCCTCCCCAATTACCTGAGGTGGACACTCTTGGTGCACCCCTTTGTGGGCTGTGTGCACAGCCTTGTTGTAGTTAAGTCTTGATTGTTGTTAGTATCACTGTGAGGAATTGACCTCCAGGCCAACTGGCTGTGAGGATCAGCTATGTCTATGCTGGGAGAACTTCTGTGCTGGAGACACCCTTGTGACATAAGACTTGCAAAAAGCCTCTATGCTCAGCTTGGATGGGGCAGAGTCTCAGGGTGGAACAGAGAGCACTGGTTTCCTGTCAGCCCTGCCCAAATAGGCCCCTGTGTCTCAGGGTCCCGTGGTAATCACTGTAAGCACCTCTGAGAGAAAGCCGCCCTCGAGTTCCGCCCACTGCCAGACAGTCCAGTTTCTCCCCGAATGAGTCTGAGTCCCCAGAGTCTCACCTGGAATTGGAGTTCAGTGCAGTCGAGAGCTTTTGTCTCCCTCCCGCTCGAGAAAGCCAGCCGCATACTCAGTCGCCCGCCCTCTCCGGGTACATGCGCACCTCAGTATCTCTGCCTTCCACAGTTCCTCTGAGTCTCAGTGTACTTTTCTTTTTCCTGACAGTGCAGTTTCAACCTGTATGAGTTTGGGTCCTCAGAGTCTCGCCTGGAACTGGAGTTCAGCACAGTTGGGAGCTTTTGTCTCCCTCCTGCTTGAGAAAGCCAGCCACGAACTCAGTTGCCAGTCCTCTCTGCACGCGAGTCTCAGTACCTCTGCCTCCTGCAGTGTGTTTTTCTCTTTCCTTCTAGTTGTAGAATTTCCACTCACCCAGCCTTCCTGTGGTTCTGAATGATGTCCATTTTGTCTTTTAGTTGTAGTTTTGAAATTGTTGTACAAGACAGCAGTTTAGGTGTTTACCTATACTGCCATCTTGGTTTCTCCCAGTACTGTACATTTTATTGATCGCCCAGTTCAAACTCTACATGCAAGACTCAACTGCATTACATGACCTATATGCATTAGGGCCTAAAGAATGCAAGGAACAAAGACTCACAGAGAAGACAATTGCAAAGAGCCTAAAAAACAACGTGAACTGGCTTCACAGCCAACCCCAGGATCTTCTCTCCTGACCTCTGCCATTAACACAACTTGGTTTTCTCTGAGTTTACTTTTCCCTCTTGCAATTGCTTTTTCTTCTTCTTCTTCTTCTTCCACTTAGTATCAACTCTTACCGTCAGAATTGCTTCTCACTTGGAGGTTTGCTGCTATGCCATTGCCAGGTAGGGCCCTCTCATCATCCTTATAGTAGTTTATGACATTCTTTCAACATCAACTCCCACTGCTTTTCCCTTATTTCCCAAAATAAAATTTCCTAGAGAATCAAACCGGCTCAGCTCATTTTTTCCCACAGAAGGCCATGAGAAAAGTAGCTGTCCCACCCCAATCAAATCAGCCAGTCCAGGGAGAGGACAGAGGTTCTCAAGTGCTTTCTCTTCCACAGGAGGTGGGAGCAGAGCCACTTTCCCCAATTGGAGCTGTGAAGTATGAGGTCAACAGATGCCATGAGTGACAACAACTCGGGTACAAGGCCAGCGAGTACAAAAAACAACCTTTTAAGGCCAAAATTATTTCTGAAGACTTTACTCTGCTAACACACAAATTCCATAAACCCTAAAGGCAGAAACCAGTCCTTCTAAATAATTGCAGCCGACGGGGCCTGAGTCCATTTTCACATATTGAACTATGTATAAAGTTCATTAAAAAATTTAAACACTCATCAACGACTATAAAAATTCTTTCAAATCCAGTGCTTCCAAATGGTTTAGGTGTGCAACAACCATCTGACATTCATTTAGCACTTCTTATGTGCTGGTCACTGCTCCTAGAAATTCTTTGCATGTATTAGATCATTTCAGCTTCAGCGAACCCAATTAGGAAAGCATCTTCTACAGTATTTTATAAACAAACACAAGAAGATACGGATAGGTCACATTATGTGACCTTAACCTGGAGCAAGCTTTCCATCTAACCATCAGACTATGAGGCCTCACCATACAGAACAAAAACTGCACGGGACACAAAGACTCTCTCCTTGCAATGCCCTAATAAAATGGGTGTAAATAATCAAAATGCCTTGCTCATGTTGAAATGTTAGAGAAAAGGTCAGGAATAAAAATAAATAAAATAAAAAAGCATTGTAGACAGTCCCTGGGGAAGAAAAGTTTCCCAAGAAGAATGGCAGGATACCAGAATGCTACACTGAGGAACACACAGCCAATAGGAAGAAGGAAACAGAGCAAACCTGAAAAAGTGGCTGTTAGAAAAATAGTGTGCAGGCTGGGTGTTGAGGTCTGCCTCTTGGTTTCATGCTTCTTCAAGGGGAAGGTCCATTTTTATCAAGGCCCCAGACAGCACAATCAACACAACCCAAGCCTCCTGGGCAGACTGAAAAACTCTAGACCTCCTGAAAACTATCCTCCTTCCAGGAGGGAGGAAGTATTATACAAGTAAGACATATGACCGATTGGTAAAATCACTGAAAGCATGAGAAAGATATTTAAGTGCACATAAAACTGTTTAGAATGCAAGTTCCCCAAAGTCTTATCCAATGGTTCTTTGTTCTTTATTTTTTTCTGTATTTTCTAAAGTCTTCATTCAGCCTAAATTATGATCAAAATATTAAAGCCAAAACAAACAAAAAAATTAATGATACCCAATTATAAGTACAGGCAGAGGTGTAAGATAATGTGGCTATAAAGGTTTGTTTCATGTGGTGACCTGAGCTGGTTAAATTTGATTTTTTGGTGCGTCTGTGAGGCATTTCCAGAGAGATTAACATCTCAGTTGGTAGACTGACCAAAGCAGATGGACTTCCCCAATATGGGTGGGTACCATCCAATCTGAAGACCTGAACAAAAAAGAAAGACAAGAAATTTTAACTTCCTCTCTTGCTGCCTGTTTGAGCTCAGAGATTGGTCTTCTCCTGCCCTTGAATGAGGACTTACACATCAGCGCTCCTGTTTTCATTCTGAAATTTTTGAATGACCTCGTGAAATGTTTCATCTTGCAAAAGAAAGTTCTATCACTAAAGAGCATCACCATTCGTATTCTGTTTCAAAGAGAGTGAAGAATATAATTAAGATTGGTGGCACCACCCAAACAAATTAATACCGTAACTTAGCATTTCATGTGGGTTTTATCAAATAATCTTTGTGTAGTTCACAGCCATTAGATAGTGCTCCCAGTATTGCCCCCTGTAGTACACAGCACAATGACTGAGACTATGGGTTCTGGTGTCAGACTTGGGGGCTCACACAGTAGTGCCACCAGCAACCAGCTGGGTGATCCTCCCTGAGCAGGTGACAACTTGTCTGAGCTCTGCTTTCTTCCCTGACAATTTGAGGAGTAATATTGGATTTTATATAGCAAATTACAGTGAAGGAAAATAATGAATCAAAGATTACTAAGTTCTCCTTTCTGGGTGACAGAAAATGGCAGTGCCATGAAAAAGAAAAGGGAAGTCAGGAGAGGAAGTCAATGTAAGACGAGGAAACGACTGCATTTTAGGCATTTCGGAAAGTAGCATCTTAGCTAAACAGAAATTCTGAGAAGCCACTGCAGATAGCAGTCAAGACCACAGGCTCGAATGGTCTATCTGCAGAGAAGTGAGTGAAGAGAAATATAAGGAGTGTTTTTTTAGAAGGAAAAAGTATATAAATTCTAGAGATGAAAAAAGTGAAGTAAACTACAAAGGTGACTCACAGATGGAGAAAGGAGCAGGGAAGGCCAGAGGGAGAAAAGACCCAGAAAAGGCAGCCAAATGGGGGCTAGAAGAGTGCAGCTTCAGAGACGACACCAAGAATGCTCAAAAGTGCCAAATGCTTTGTGAAGCAGTCAGATTTTGGCAAGAAGTAGTCCTGGGACAAGTCATCCTGATTCCTCCCTTTCACTTCACCCCCTACATCCACTCCCCACCCAAAATATCCCATGAAGCTGTCTCCACTGTTGTTAGCCCCGCCACCGTCTCCTGACTGGCCATTCTGCGTCCACTCACCCCTTATCAGTCCAATTTCCATGCAGGAGCAAGAGTTAACGGAAAATGGCCCTTGCTGGGTAGCTCGGTTGGTTACAGCGTTGTCCTGACATGCCAAGGTTGCGGGTTCAATCCCAGATCAGGCACATATAGGAGTCAAACAATGGGTGTGGGAATGAGTGGAGCAAAGGGTCGTTGATTCTTTTTCTTCCTCCCTCCCTCCCTCCCTTCCTCTCTCCCAAACCAATTTTTTAAAAGTTGAAAATATAAATTGGATCTCCTTACTGCCCAGCTGAAATCCTTCAACATCATTCTGTTGTATTTAGGCTAAAATCCAAACTCCTCACCAAATCTCTAAAAGACCCCGTGATTCTGGTGCCTGTGGCGCTCCAGCCTCATTCATTCACTCCCTAACCTCACTGAGTTCCAGCTGTTATCAGTCTCCCTTCTGTTCCTGGAAGAAAAAGAACAAGGCCAAAGTGCTTTCCTTCCTTGAGGTCTTTGTACATGCCCTGCCTTATACCTGGAATGCTCTTCTCCCGCCTCCTCAGAAACAAGTTCAACCTGTATTAGAAATTCCGCTCAAGCTACAGAGGGGTCATCTGATGGCTTTTAGAAAGAGGGCTCCAAGTATTATATGCATACTACACAGCAGGATGCATGTAGCTGCACTACATCCTAACTTCAACTGGGTTGTGTGTGTTTTTAATTTGTTTGTTTTGGTTAATCCTCACCTGAGAATATTTTCCCCTTGATCTTTAGAGAGAGTAGAAGAGAAGAAGGGAGGGAGAGAGGTAGGGAGGAAGGGAGGAACATTGGTGGCCTCATAACTAGCTGAATATGGAACCTGCAACCCAAATTGTGCTCTTGACCAGGAATCAAATCTGCGACCCTTTTGTGCAAGGGCCAATACTCTAATCACTGAGCCACACCAGCCAAGGCTCAACTGGTTTTTATTCCAAATACCTAACTGAAAAGGCCACACTAAGATGTGTAAGAAATAGTCACCCATATATTGGTCGAAATATTTAAAGTTTTTAATATGTTATTCTAGGTTTAATTACATAATTGATTCCCTTTACCCACTAATAACATCCAGACTCCATTTCAAAGGATGTAAACAATGGGTACCTGGAAATTCAATACTACTGTAATTGTTCAACTTTTTTCAAAATTGATTTTTTGTACTTTCTAATCCTTAATTTTTAAATTTCCTTTTCAACAAGAATTTCTATGGGATAAACCACGATTAATGTATTGCTTCTTCTCTATCTGCTCCAAGTTTGATATATAATTTTGTTTTAAATATTTTCCCTCTTACTTTTTTGGCCTCTATTTTGGATTATGATTTTGAATTATGTATATTTTGAGTTAGTCAGATTTTTTCTATTATTTTGAAGAAGTTTCTTCTGTCACTTGCACACTTAAAAAGCACCCACTCTTTTGCATCTCTAAACATATATCCAGGTTAAATTACTTTTTAACTATCCTAAATTTGATTTTTGTATAAGACTGAATGCTGGCATGTCTGCATTATTCTGTTCCTTTGTCTATCTTTTGTGCCACATTTTGAACCACGGTCTCATGTCACACTTTCCATTACCTAAGACAGTCAACGATTACCCCTCTTATTTTTCTTTTTCAGGATTTTATCATTTCACAATCTTTCCTAACAACAATAAGCATCTAGTGTTATGGTGAATACTTTAGATGAATATTGTCCAAATCCTTTGAATTATTATAGATATTCATTCTATCCTCTACTTAAAATGGAGGGTAGATACTTAATAGGTCATGCAGGAAAACCAGAATTTAACCGAGTTCTGACCCCCAACTCACAATCTTTTCATCCTCAAATAGCACTTTTTGACATAGCCAATTCATATAGCATGTCCTTACCTGATTTTACATCTACTGGAAGCTTGGAAACCTGCTAAGAAACAAAACAGCTCCACGTATTCTATTTAAGTTTGAAGAGTCTAAGAAAATTAATCATGTCCCCCCAAAAGCATAAGTCATAATATTATGAAAGTCAATCAAACAAGACAAATCTGGGGTTGCAGCAGGTCCTCCTCTGTAACCACGCATTTACTGAGGATCTACAGCACGCAGGCAACACAGTGAGCAGTATACAGCTCCTGCCTTCCAGGAGCATCCACTCTAGGGCTCCTTTTGTGAGACACTGCACGGGAGGATGTTTCATGGAGGTAAGTCTTATCCTCTGAAGGACCAACTCATGGAGAACTGCCTCGACTCCTCAGGGTCCAAAGGGAGAGCCATCTCTTGGGCAAAGGATATAATCTTTGACTAGAGCAGAACTGAGGTGACCTAATAAAAGTTTCCAAGGAAAGATAGGAGTCAGAAGACAAAAACACAATTAGGATAAAAGGAAAAAAGGACAGTGCACCCTTTTATAAGGCATTTTCAAAAGGCAAGCTGATGACAAAAACTACAGATGCCAACCTTGACTAGCAGCTGCTACCTTACAATGAAAGCCAGGGGGGAATTAATATTTTATTACTGGCTGTATTTATAGGGAACTGATTATTGTCAAACGGCAAACTAGCTGAAACGTAAAAGCATACTTTAAATATTGAAAGTGACTTTTTCTCTTATGATCAAGTATAAATAAGTCATGTTAGAAACAACCCAGATATCCATCAGAAGGGAACCGGTTAAATTCATTGTGCTGTAGTTACATAACAGAACGCCTTAGTATCATTAAAAATCCTGTTTCGGAAAAACACTTAAGGGCACTACAATATCAGCATGTCCATTATTGTTGTGTGATCTGGGGCTACACTGACCTCTCAGCCTCTTTTCCTTATCTGTAAACTGGGGATAATTGAATATTAGACAACAATGGAAATGAATGATCCACAACTACAAACAATAGATTACAACAAGAAAATACAAAAATGGAAGGAAGCTTGCTGCTGGAAGACAAGGGGGCATTAGGGAGACTTCTTAGAGTGTCTGGAGCATTCGGTTTGTTCTTGCTTTGAGTGCTGGTTCCACAGGTGTGTACAATTCATGAAAGTCCATCCAATTATACATGTATGAAAATGTACCATATATATGGTATATTTCAATAAAAAAAGTTTATCAAATGAGGATAATTATAGAATCATCTTCATAGGGATGTTGTGAAAATTAAAATTATATTGCAGAGATTAACGATATATAACATTTGGCCAGCCTAATACATGGATAAGCACACAATTAATATCAGGTACTCTTAAAACCCTCACTGTACTGACCACATAAGAAGCTCTATTAAATATTCGCTGAAGGAACACACACCACAACCTCTGCAATCCCAAAACTACTTTGAAATTTTACTATGTCACTTACAGCACACTTTGCATTATAAAGATGTATGTCCAAGTCTGTCGCTCCCCTCCACTTATAACTCCCTAAGGACACAACACGAGTCTGTCTCTGCATCCTTCACAACACACTGAACAGCAGAGATTCTCAATAAATGTCTGATGACTCTGTGGGTTGCAGAACATTCTAAGAATGGAAGAATGATGTACAGAAAACTTTAACTGAAAATAATATCCTTTCTAAGCTTTACGCTTTAACATATTTGTGAGTGAACTTCATGTTCTGTTAAAAAGGCACATGTTTGACTTATACATTAGTTGGGAAAATGTGTACAAAGGTGCATAGGATCAGGTCCCCACATTCCAAGAAGTTCACCACTAAGTGGGGAAGACATGGAAACAGCCACAAATTTTTTTCCATGAGGCACTTCGAAGGAGGGGCATCACTTACTCTGGATTGGTTTTTAGGCTAATTCCTGGGAAACTTGGATGGCAGACATTTGAATCCTAAGAAATAAGGGAACACCTGTGCTTTTGAATTTTAGGACAAAGTCAGAGCACTTTTATCTCCTACCCAGAGCCTACGCCAAGATAGACAAACTTCTTTGTATTTCTGTGCTGGTAGGGCAGGCTTTTTCTGGTCCACTCCTTCCTCAAGAGTGCAGCCACTGGAGAGTCCTGACTAACTAGATACAGAGGAAGATCCTAAATCCAACTCCTTGCCCATTCTCTCCTTCCAGGTTGGTGTTAAGACTCCAAGCTTCTTGTTTCTGATCCTGCTGAAAGTTCAATTCTAGCGTACTGTTCTGGAATGTCTTTCAATCTTTGTCAAATTCTAGAAATTTTGTATACTTTTTTTTAATAGTCACAGCTGTGCATTTAAAAGGGTGTGTGTTATATTTTACCCAACATGGCTAAGTATTTTGTAAACTAAAACCCCTACTCTATATTTTTAATACACCTTTAACCCAGGTCTCCTGAATTCCCATCGATAAAGCTCAAGTCAGGAAGCGTACACAATCCAAAACTAAAACACACACAAGGGAAAAATCCACTATGAACCAAACAGAGCAGACATTATAAAAGAGCAGAGATTGGATCCACTATAAATTTTAGATGATAAACCTTTTGAGAAAGACTATAAAACCAGCAAATTTAAAATGATTACAGCCAAAGCCGGTTTGGTTCAGTGGATAGAGCATCAGCCTGCTGACTAAAAGGTCCCAGGTTCGATTCCGGTCAAGGGCGTGTACCTTGGTTGCAGGCACATCCCCAGTGGGAAGTGTGCAAGAGGCAGCTGAACGATGTTTCTGTCTCATTGGTGTTTCTAACTATCTTTCTCTCTCTAAAAAATCAATAAAAATATATTTAAAAAAATAAAAAAATAAAATTATTACAGACATAAAAACAATAATCAAATACACGTGAAGAGAAGTTTTGCACACTGACCTGAGTCCCCTTGGCCATCCAGAAAATGTCAAGTCCTTTTCATAAACACTAATAGCCTCCAATTGTGAGCAGAATAGGCTTGTGTATTCCTCCACCATCCTCTCCATATCAGCTACCATATTAGAAGAAAACCAAACCTTGCTACTCAAGTCCATCAAACCAACAAATGTTTATTAATGAGAAATGTACTCATGAAAAGAACTACAAATTGAGCAGAAGGTCTGGAGCAACTTGATCCACTGTTTATAGCATAGAAATGGTATACAATTTTGAGAGAGAGAAAAGTGGCATGAGCTAACAAAGTTAAACATCAAAACACCTAATCCAGCATTTCTAGTCCCAGGTAGTATTCAAGAGACCATCATAATAGTGATCTGCAAGATTCACATGTGTGAATGTCGTAAAAGAACAGATCATAATAACAGTCAACTGGATATACACCAAATACCTATTCAAAAGTGAAATGATAGAAAAATACCACCACCACCAGAGAATGTTATATGACAGTGAAAATGAGTGGACCAAAGCCAATACAACAACTTGGATAAATCATAATAATAACGGAGAATGAGAAAAGCAAGACTCAGAAGATAGACGACATATGGAACTAGATGATAAAGAATGATACAGTTTAGGATAGTATTATGGGGGAAGGCACAGGGGTGGAATAGGGAAAAGCACAAGCTGACAGGTATTCATTATATTAAAAATATGAATAAGAAGGCCATGCAAAACCCAATGATGGCAATATGTCATGAATCAAGATTACAATCAATCTACTTCTCTGCACCTGAGTCCCCACCACCGCCAGTAAAGAAGTGGGGGTATGTTATGAACAGGGGGTATGAATTCACAGATGCCAACTACCTAAAAGGCCAACAGACAAGTGCAATGAGGGAAACACAGCACTAAGCTAGAAATAACAAGTTATCACTTTATACCTAACCAATGGGCAAAAATTCCAAAGTTTGATAATACCAAGTATTAGAGAAGATTCAGATCAACAAAATCACTAATATAGTGAGGAGTGGGGGGGTGGGAGGGGTGTGAAGTAAACTGGTGACCATATAGAGCTCTATGGCACAATCTAGGAAAACTGGGAGATAAGCTTGGAGTTGAAGATACTCACATCCGATCACCTGCAATCCAGCACTTAAAACATTACCTATGGAAACTCACAGACAGACATCAGTGGACAAGAATGTCCTCAGCAGTGCTATTTACAATAATGAAAATCTGGGAGCATTCCAAAAATATCTGACAATCAAAAGACAGGAGAATATAATGTAGACCAATCATACAATGAGATACTACATACATTAGTTTGTGTGTGTTTTTTTTAAAGAGCTAGAGCTAAGTATCAAGAAGAATAAATGATGTGGCTATTTACTTTTCTCTCAAGGTACAGAAGAATATATACAGTTTGCTATCTTTTTTATGAACTTTTTAAAATGATATATTTTATATTGCTCATAAATTCACACATACATAATAAAAGTATAAAAAACAGGCATGGTGATGATATTCCACAAATCAAAGATAGTAGTTACTTGTAGAAAGGGAAAGAGAGGGGTATACAAGGGTCTTCAATTCCCTGTGATGTTTATTCCTCATACTTAAAAAATGTATTTTGAAAGGAAAAAATAATATATTTTGACATGTTTTCTTCAAATCAAAAACTTTTATTAAAATCTGATAAAGCCAAGTGTGAGTACTTAGGTATTCATTATATTATCTATATATTCGGTTTATAATGGTTCTTATTTTAAAAAGGACAAGATTGCAACTTGCTAATATTAAAATGTATTTGAAAGAAGACTGGGAGAAAACAATGGTATAGAACTTTAATACTAGCTACCGTATAGCTCAAGTAAGAAGAATGGCTCTATCTCATTATTACTTTGGCCTATGACCCAGCTCAGGGGCCTGACTCATAAAATGTGCCTAAATATTTGCTGAACACACTGGACAAACATGTAAAAAAATAACTCAAATTATTAACCTAGCCATCTCTGAATATTTTCAAATATATCTAACCACATCTCTGAATGTTTGTGAATATGAATAATAATCTCTGACATGTTGGATCATCTCTTAAATTGAAAACATACTTTCTGCTAGACAGCTCATTTAAAAACATAGTATCACTAGCTGTTACGGACTGAATGTCTCTGTCCCCAAAAATTCCTAACCCAAATATGATAGTATTTGGAGATAGGGCCTTTGGGAGGTACTCAGGTTTAGATGAGGTCATGACGGTGGGGCCATGATTGGATTAGTGTCCTTATAAGAGAAAGAGACCAAGAAAAATCTGCTGGCACGTTGACCTTAATCTTTCCAGCATCCAGAATTGTAAGAAATGTCTATTGTTTAAGCCACTCAGTCTATGATATTGTTATAGCAACCCAAGCTAAGATTTAAAAGAAAACACTAAGATTTAAAAAATAAATAAATAAATAAAATCTTTCTGTTCTTTAAGAACAAAACTTACCCTAACCGGTTTGGTTCAGTGGATAGAGTGTTGACCTATGGGACTGAAAGGTCCCAGGTTCAATTCCAGTCAAGGGCATGTACTTTGGTTGTGGGTACATCCCCAGTGAGGGATGTGCAGGAGGCAGCTAATCAATGTTTCTCTCTCATTGATGTTTCTAACTCTCTAGCTCTCTCCCTCCCTTCCACTGTAAAAAAAAAAAAAAGTCAATAAAATATATATATTTTTTAAAAGTCAGCATGCTAAATTTAAAAAAGAAGAAGAAGACAACTTAATAGTAACTGTTAATAGAAAAGTACCTGATGGAAGCCCTTCTAATCCCCTATCAGGGAATGCTGATGAGACACCCACTATATTGTTTGAACCCTTTCTCCTGGAGCAACAGGAATGCTCTGATTACAAATAGCTTCATCACTGTTTTATAGAGAAAAACTTTATTGAGGAAAGCCCTACATAGGAAGGGAACATACCAAAGGTCCGAGTTAGTATACCGCCTAACTATACGACACTGTTCATCTCTGTTTACCTGACAACCTTACTGAAAACATAAGATTGGTCCAGGTGACCCAAGCCTCTTCAATTTCCAAATTAGGTATTACACTAATTCGGAACGTCTAAACCTCTCACTTAAAATATGTGGAGACCATAACCCACTTAGAAGTATTCCTTGACAAAATATGACTTACATGACAATTCTACCAGGCTGATTTTAACAGAAGAGTTAAACTGACTTCCACAAAGTTGAAGGAAAACAGGTGAGCTTATAAAAAGAGCCCCTTTTCCCAGAGCTCATTCCCAAAGAGGAAACTCCAGCTGCAAAGAGGGGAGACCACTCTCAAAAAAAGCAGTCACCACCTTGGCAGTTCACACTGAGGTCCCCGGGTCAGTGACAATGTCATTGCTGAGGAAAGCTGCTCCTGCAAGGGCTGAATGGATTTATGGCATCAACACCATGTGTATGATTATTTAACAGATATTAATGGACAGACCCACTTTCAGTAACTTTCCAGATGTTGTTTCATAGTTTATAAATAACAATGAAGTGCCAATATTTATTCAAACCTACGAAAATATATTGCTTTCCTGATGTCACAGGAATCTACCAAAACTCTTATAAATCAGTTATCTAAGAATATCTCATAATGATCCTTTTTTTTTCAACAAGAAAAGATCTGGCACAGATACCATATGCTGACACCGTGCTGATGGCTTTTTACCCACTGCTCAAGTCATCGGCACAGAACAGTCCCAAATGCGTGTCAAGGACTAGAGTTAGCCGTTCCAGACAAAGTGGAGGAACTGCCCTTCCCAGCCTAACATGCTCATCACACACCCTTGGTCCTTGCCCCAGCTCACCAAGGTCTGGACAAACAGAAGTTCTGTCAGAGTGTTTCCTTCATGCTTGCATTTGACCTCTGAAGTACTTACACTTAGTAAAAAAAAAAAAAAGGAGTCAATATGAGGTACTGGGCGTGTGTTTGATTTGTGGATAGACTGAAAGGAGGCCTGGAGAGCAAGAGCTGATAAAGTCTAAATTCTCAGGAATTTTTTTCTATCTGGGAACTATTTTGTGTCTGACAAACAATTAGCCCTGATTTTGCCCTAAACCTCTTATTCCTAATCCTATCCAAGGTGCCCACCTCACAGTCTCCTCACTCACTTTCTAAATCACACACCCTTTCACCCTCACGGACCTGGTGCTCCCCACTAACTCCAACCACAATGCTGCTGTGTGTCCCCCCTGGGTAGGAGGACTTCTCCTAAGGTTCCAGGATTAGCCCTTGTGCTATCAGGAGACCTGAGTTAAGGCCATGACTCCATACACTGTGCACACAAGGTGATAGGAATTTGATGGTCACTGCTTACAGGACCACGCTCAGGTTAAGTGACCAAAGGACACCAGGGAGTCACTCATGAGGACTGAGACAACGCAGCATGAAGGCAGTGAGTGGCTAGGATGTGGGCCCTCTGGGGGACAAAATGCCTCAGAGGAGTCCAGAGCAGAGATCAACATGAGGATTTTCTCATTCAGATCCCTTCAACCCACTGCCGTGGAATTAGTCTTCCCAAATCCAACCACCTCTCCAGCCCAGACTCTGTCCAGTCCACTCATTGCCTGACAAACACAACCCAAAATGTTCTGGCTGGTATTCCCAGCCCTCCACTGTCTGGCAAGATCACACATTTGCTCTCCTCCTGTATCACTCCACTCCCGCCAAGAGAAGGATTTTTGCCCTGGCTGGTTTGGTTCAGTGGATAGAGCTTCAGCCTGCGGACTGAAGGGTCCCAGGTTCAATTCTGGTCAAGGGCATATGCCCAGGGTTGTGGGCTCCGTCCCCAGTGGGGGGCATGCAGGAGGCAGACAATCAGTGATTCTCTCTCATCATTGATATTTCTACCTCTCTCTTCCTCTTCCTTCCTCTCTGAAATCAATATAAATGTATTGAGAGAGAGAGAATGATTTTCATTTTTACCTTCACCACCTCCATCTTCCCCTTTGCTGACATTTTGTTCATGCTGTTTCCTAAAGGGAACATACTCTTTCCTCATCCAATCTGTCTGTTTAAACCCTGCCTTGAGATTCATTCAAATATTGAGCCCTTACGGTGCCAAGTGCATATTCCTTCTTTATTAGATAGGATGATTACTGAAACCCACACTAATTGGCCAAAGTCATGGCTAAACTATGACAGAGGGAAATCAAAACTTGTCCTCCTCTTCCATACCTTCAACAGGCTTCATATTCTATTGTGAGAGTGAAGAGCTTAGTTATGATGACACTGCAGGGGGAGAGGAGGTTGCATGGGTGACTTTTTTTTTTTTTAAGGCATAAACTTCGTCACTTATGTCCTGGACACCAGGCACGAACATCCATTTCAGGGCTGTCCAAGGAATTTGAGGAGGTGCTTAAGGTATCAAAAAACATATCCACAATGTTCATGTTCTAAAAGCTACATGTCATTTAATCTGAAGGGCTTAATCCAGCTGCTACTTATGCCTAACATTGTTAAGTCACCTTTCAAATACCACTGGGACTGTATCGATAAAGGCTGAACCGGGGCCAGCGAAGAACACGCAGCAAACGGGAGCACTGAATTGCAGACACAGCAGAAAAAATGAAACACCACAGGTCATCATTAGAAAGCTGGGAAAACTAAAAAAGCGGAACTCCAGCCCTGTGATTTTTATTTTTAGACTGAATGATGCTTCCAAAGGCATAAACCCTCATTTTCAGTCTTGATCAGAAAGCCTCTGGGAGCTAAACAAGTCAACAGTCAAAGGTATCCCTTCCCTTTAGCTTAAGTGTTATTATCTGCAGTCATACAAGAACATTTTTTCCCCGTTAGAAATTAATCATCTGTGCATTTCATTCTTTTGCAATCACTGTAGTCTATCATATGTGAAACAGGAGAAAATCTTTTCTGTGTCTTTTGGATCTTCACAGACCAGTAGAGCTGGAAACAACTCAGGAATGCTTTCAAGCTAACCAGGAAGTCTTTTCTCAGAAGTTTCTTCTTTCCTGTTTGCAAACTGGTCTGACCCCTCAGAGCAAGTTGTAACACAGTCAGTCATCAGCACCTCAGATGCGGGGCTGGCATGCAGTCTTCAGAAGGCTAGGCTTTGCAAAGCACCTTCCTTCACTTTACTTGACCCAGTGATCTACACATAAGATTCTCTCAAAGCCAATTCCTCACCCCCCCACCTTTTTTTTCCTGCTGACAACCATTTCCACAAAATAGTAGCTGACTCACACTGGAAGAATTCACTCCTGAAAATATGTTAGTTTCATGCTAATGATCAAATGCAGATGCCATGTGAAAAATGCCATTGGCACTCCATTCTGTTATTCAACTGTCATCAGACATAAGAAATCTCATTCCTCATGAAAACTACACACACTAAACACACCCCAATAGTTGATCTTTCCACCCTATTGTGCAAACTAGCAATAAAAACATGAGGATTGTTATAGTCAAATACTTCTACGCCCACGCCCACTGCAGCTGAATTGAGTGTAATCCAGTCTCTATAATAGACAGCCACTCTGTGGCAATGTGAAAAGTACTGCATTAGCAGTAAAAATGGTTTCTTTGCGCATGTTGTTCCTTCCTCATATTACTTCCTTTGTAGTCCCAAGTCACAAGAGAAATACTAAGTGATAATAACTATTTAGTGGCTTCATAAAATATTTATTTTGCCGTATTTCCAAATCAAAATGGCTCAACTGTGTCATTTTTTTTTTCAATTTAGGAGTCCACATTTAAAATAAATGCCTAGAATTTAGCAATACAGATCAAGAAGTATAAAACCTGACCCAGCCGAAACCGGTTTGGCTCAGTGGATAGAGCATCGGGACCCAGTTATTCTATTTCTAAGAATTTGACTTCTCTGGAAATACTGAGTTATACACAAAGATCTGTTTATTTTGTTACCATTCATAATAGCAAATAACTGGAAAGGAATTTCGATTGGTAATATTATGCAATTAACAAAAGTACCAGAGGCCCAGTGCACGAAATTTGGGGGGGGGGGGGGGAAGGCCTCGGGGAGGTGCCTCAACCCAGCCTGCACCCTCTCCAATCTGGATAACCTTGTCACAATCCGAGACTGCTGGATCCTAACCACTCGCCTGTCTGATTATGCCTAATCACTTCTGCCTGCCTGATCGCCCCCTAACCACTCCCCTACTGACTTGATTGATGCCTAACTGCTCCCCTGCTGGCCGGATCACCCACAACTGCCCTTCCCTGCTGCGTCCCACCTCCTCCGCCAGAACTGGCCTCCTCTGCGCCGTGCAGAGCCATGGGACCCCCAGGCCTCACCGTACAGAGCAGCCACCAGACCCCTGCTTCCACTGAGCGTGGGGCCATCTTGTGGCGGCTATCTTACAATGACGTCACGCAAGGGCATCAATGAGGGTGTGACACCACCTAGGCTTTTATTATATAGGACGGTACATTTATGAGATGGAACACAATTAGCCATTAACAATATTCTTGATAAAACATTTAGTATAACAAAATAGTCCTAACACAATAAAGACTATTATCCTTTCTCTTACAGTAGAACAACAAAGTTAAAGTTTGGAAACAGTTTAAGGCTTTGGGATGGCAGTACAGTACCTAAGACATACCAATAAACATAGTTCATTAGGTGTTTTTCACATATATATGTAACCTGAATAGCCCCAATATCTGGGTGATGCTATCTCCTGGCTTGCCAAGTGAGTCCTAATGTAAATGTAAATATTAAGTTCCCCATTTTGGTCAATAAAATAAATAAATGGTCACCACACCTATTCCCCCAATAATTTTTGGGGTCCTAAGTACAGACACAATTATTCCCTAAATCTGTAGGGTCAATGGCTCCTACTGCCAAACACAAGGTATAAGCCCTTCCTCTTTCTTTTAGTCTCTCTTTCTTTGGAGTTCCCTGAGGTGAGTGGTGGAGGGGAAAGGTCTTTACCCCACACGGCAGCCAGGCTGCTCTTTGTGCCTCTGACTCTCTGGGCTCCAGGTGCTACTTTTTTCCTCAGCCCTCCCATCCTCAGTGAACACCCCCGGCATGAGATGCCACTCCAGCAACACCCCTCTGGGCATCTGCTCACCAGCCAGGCCTTCAGCTCTGTCACTACCTGCCTGTACTGTCTTCTGGGCTGCCCCACCCATGGCTGCTGCCCTGCTGGGGCCATCCACAGGGTGAGGCGTGCTGGCCTGTCACTAACCTCACATGTTCCCTTCTCTCTGCATGACAGGCAAGAAACTTCCCCTTCTCACTCCCTCTCCCTGGGTCAGGCAAGGAGAACCCCACCACAGAGCTAGTGTGTCTCCCAGCCTCTCATCACAACTATAAACGCTGCCCTCTTCACTTCCGGCCCTGTCTACCAAACTCCTTTCTTATTAATGTTGACATTTCAGTTCATTCTCATGGAGCAGAGAGTGGCTACTGTCACTCCCAGTAGTCTGGCCCCATACAAATATGGACTATAGCCAAATACTGGGGTAGAGGAGAGGTAGGAGGGATAAAATGGGTCACCTAAGTCAGTGATTGGCAAACTGCGGCCCACGAGCCACATGGGGCTCTTTGGCCCTTTGAGTGTGGCTCTTCCACAAAATACCACAAGCAGGCACGCACGTATAGTGCAATTGAAACTTCACCGCAGAAGTCGGTTTTTGGCTCTCAAAAAAAATTTCAATCGTTGTAATGTTGATATTTGGCTCTGTTGACTAATGAGTTGGCCACCACTGGCCTAAGTCCACACACTGGCATAAGGAGCCTAACCCCAGCCATGAAAAGAGAGCAAAATGAATGAGAATGTTAGAATTATAATTTATGGTAGTTCCCAGTTAATTCTTACTTGTGATAAAATGATTAGATTGGTAACTTACAAAAAAAATTAGAGATACTGCAACCCACTATAGTTAGGGTTATATTGTGGTAAGTCACTTGTATTTTTTTTTAATATATTTTATTGATTTTTTTTTTTTTTACAGAGAGGAAGGGAGAGGAATAGAGAGGTAGAAACATCGATGAGAGAGAGACATCGATCAGCTGCCTCCTGCACGCCCCCTACTGGAGATGTGCCCACAACCAAGGTACATGGCCTTGACCAGAATTGAACCTGAAACCTTTCAGTCCACAGGCCGACGCTCTATCCACTGAGGCAAACCGGTTTCGGCCACTTGTATTTTTAAGGACACTATTTCAGTTACACTTAGGCAAGACTATACGAGTGTAAAAGTCTAGAGGTAATTACAGTGAAAGGGCTAAGAGATATTTTTAAACAATATTCTTCCACTTGAAGTTCAGGATAAGAGGAAATTATTCTGGGAGACAAGTGACTGCATGTTTAGACTCATGAAAAGCTTAGACATTAAAGACATAAACGATTTGGAAGGCATGGAAAGTTGTGTAAACCCTTCAGTTAGAAAACAGGCTAGACAATAGTTTCCTTGGAAGAGAAGACAAACACTTTAAATTCAGCTTAAAAAAATAACTGAGAAGTTTCCCCAAAAGCAGCCCCTGCAATTTCCCCTTTTTGTTAGTGTGAGCACCATTTTCCAGACTCCCAAGCTGAAGGGAATGCTGGGTCATCTCTGTATTTATCCTCTTTCATACCTTCCAGATCTTTCTCCAAAATTCACTCCTGAAATAACCCAGACACGGGACTTATCTCCCCATACCTGGCCACCTTTCCCTCTGCTGCCAAAATAACTGAAAGGAGAGATGCCAATATTATCATCCTGGTAAAAGTCTTCCATTGCTTCTCACTACTGGGATCAAGTGCCAGCGTCTTAGGCTGGGACTCCAGGCCACAGTGGGGCTGCTACTTGAACGGAGCACACATGGGAACAGGGACCCTTGGAGCAGGGGAGCACAGTTGTCCCAGGAACCACCGCCACTCTAAGGTGACGCCAGCAGTTTCTGACACCTTTCCCTACAGCAATTTCCAAGGGCAGCCCTTGGACCAGTAGCATCAATGCCACTGGAGACGTGGTAGAAATGCAAATGACAGGGCCCCACGGCAGACCTAGAACAGAAACTCTAGGAATGGGGCCCAGCAGCTGACTGGTACACTGAAATTGAAAACCTCTGCCCCACAGAAACCTCCAAATCTTTCAAACCAGAGTCCCCATACCCAGATTACAGCTGGTACTTTCCTTTTCTGTTCCTTTTTTCACAGGCCAGCTTCCTGCCGCCACCTGTCTGAATCCTACCCACCTTCTAAGCACAGATCCAATCCTTCCTTCATCATAAAACCTTCACTGATCACTCTAACTAACGTGTTCTTGTCGTCAGTTGAACTCCAAAAGAACTCATTCTCTGTACCACTCCCTCAATACTCATTGATACGACAGAACAAAAAGATGGCAATGCTTCAAAGCTCCACGCCAGGGATTTCATTCAATGTGCCAATTTTAAGCAGAGTCGCGACAGCCAGGAACCATGTGTTAAGAAAGATTCTGAGGCTACACTGATGTAGGAAAATGTCCCTACAGGTGGTTCCTTGGGAAGAGTGAGGGAGAGCAAAGGCATGCTTACTACAAATGTCTCTTATCTGCTCCAGGGTTTGAACCCAACTGAGATAGGGTGAAAGGGCTGAGGAAGGTCCAGAGACAAAACAGACTGCTGTGAGCTGGTTTTTGATGACCATCTTGCTGCCCTGTGCACCTGTCAGGCAGCTCCACCTTCCAGTATGTCTGAGAAAGCAGCCCAGATCACGGCACATCTCAATGTTATGACCCATTGTAAACAACGCATACCTAGTTTTATCTGCAATGCCATTTCCATGATGCCAGGTGGTATGAGGGACAAAAAGACACCACCCATTTCCTGTCCTATGTAGACAACACCCACTTCTCTAAGTAAAAAAAAAAAAAAAAAAAAAAAATCACAACAAAAGATATATGTAAGCCAGGCTCAGAGGAGATGGATCCATCTACTTCAAATCATTTTTGTTCCTGTCGGTGCCAACATTAACATTGACAGACATTTCTAATAGGATCCTCCTGTGCGTTATAAAACTACATAGTTTCCACCTCGCTTATCTCCACCCAGAGCTGTAAGCAACTTGAAGACAGGAAGCAGGACGTATTTTGACTTCACATTATCTAGTTCAGTGACGTGCATAGATTATGATGAAAGGTAACCCACAATGGCTGGACTTGCAAACTCCCTTTCTAGTTTTAGAGTTTCAATTTCTCAAGATGCCTTTCCCCCCTATAGGAAACAGAATCTAGTTCAAAAACTTAGATCATTAAAAGCACAGCACTGATGGTGGGCCCTGAGGTAGAGGATGGAGCAAAGTAGGTTTATATTTGTGAGAGTACACAAAACACAGAGTTTATTCTTGCTTTACTCTGTGTATATGTTAGCTGTACCAGTTAACAATGCAGATTTTTTTTTCAATAGATGGAGTTACACACATGTTGATATATATGCGATTTGATATGTATGCTATTTTGTATTGACAACAAACTTCAAAACTACATATGTCAACTTTGCTGAAGGTGTTAACATCATAGATATTTTTACACTTAAAAATGTTGAATTTCATGCCAAAAAAAAAAAAAAGCATTTGCAGGAAGTTTTAATCTATTATTTTGAAGAAAAGTACTGTTGAAAGTTATCAGGAAGCTTATGGTGAACATGCTCCATCTCAAGATACCTGTAAATGCTGGTTTAAATGCTTTAAAAGTGATGATTTCTATGTGAAAGACAAAGACGTCCAGGTTAACTGAAAAAGTTTGAAGAACAACAATTACAAGCATTATTGGATGAAGATGCATGTCAAGATCAAAAACAATTTGCAGAAAGATTAAACGTTGCTCAGCAAACAATTTCTGATAATTTACAAGCAATGGGAAAGATTATAAAGGAAGAAAATGGGCGCCACATCAACTGAACGAAAGGTAAATGGAAAACCAAAAAGTCATCAGTAAAATGTTGCTTCAACAGCATGAAAGTCTTTTTTGCATCTAATTGTGATTGGCGATGAAAAGTGGATTTATTTTGAGAATTCAAAATACACAAAATCATGGGTTGATCAAGAAAACCATCAACATCAACTGCAAGGCCAAATCGCTTCAGAAAGAAGACAATGTTCAGTGTTTGGTGGGATCACGAAGGTGTGGTGTATTTTGAGCTTCTAAAAACCAGGTAAAACCATTAATAATGATCATTATTAGCGACAACAAATAATCAATTTGAACCACCCTTTGATCATGAAACAACCAGAATGTCCCAGAAGACATGGCAAAGTAATTTTGCTTTATGATGACATACCATCACACACTTCAAAACCAGTTAAAGACATGTTAAAAGATCTTGCCTGGGAAGTATTAACTCACCCATTGTAATTCACCAGACCTTTCCTCTTCAGATTACCACATGTTCTGATTGATGGCACATGCACTTTCTGAGTAGCACTTCAAAACATACAAAGAAATGGAAAATTGGGTCTCTGAATGGTTTGTCTCAAAATAAGAAAAGTTTTATTGTGGACGGTATCCACAAATTACCTGAAAGATGTGGAAATGTCTAGCTAGTGATGGACATTACTGTAAATAAAGCATTTCTGATGTTTCTCTTGAAATTCTCGTGTTTTCTTTTATTACAAAATCCACTATTATTAACCGTACACCTAGTAAAAAGCAAGCAACCAGAATGCCTGAACGAATGGTCACTATGTCGTGCACTGCAGCCAGGAAACCAGCCTGATTAGGGGGTGGGGCCAGCCAGTCAACCTCCCATGGCCCCTCCCCACTGCCAGGCTGGCCCTGATCAGTCAGACCCCAATCAGGGTGAGCCTGCTGGCCAATCTCCTGCCGTCTCCTGTTGGCCCCAATCCGCCGATTGGGGCTGGGCCAGCCGGACCCCACCTGTGCACAGATTCATGCACTGGGCCCCTAATCTATATATATAAAAGGCTGCTATGCTAAGTGTCTGACCATCCACCGGTCGCTATGATGCACACTGACCACTAGAGAGTAGATGCTCAAATAGGAGCTGCCAAGCTGCAGTGACTTGGCAGCAGTTCTCAGGTGACACACCCAAAACCAGAGAGGAGGGAGCCCAATTCCTCTTGTGGCTGTGCAATTCCACCTTTGGCCGTGGGTTATGTTGTTGTTGGGGCACTGTTGACCCTGAACCTGGTTTACTGCACGCTTGCATTTGCATTCCACACCCTGTACAACAGCAACTTTGCAGAGTGCCCCCTCCCACTCTAAGATCCCTCGGGGGATATGGGAGAGCCGGTTTTGGCCCAATCCTCGAAGGCCAGGATGAGAGACCCCACCTGCCAGAGGGACCCCCGTTCACTCCACAGATGCTAGGGGAAGATGGCAGGAGGTTGGCTCCAGGGCATGTCCGAACCATCTCGCCTAATCCTGCCCCAACGGCCACCTTCTAATTAATTTAATTTAACGTGCACAAATCCGTGCACTGGGTCTCTAGTTGATTAATAATTGTCTTATTTTTCATAGAAACAATTGTAAACCTATTTTTGCCCCACCCTGTATAACTTCATGTGTGTTACACAGAGAGCACGCCAATGCCTCCACATTCATATCACTATTTCAAGAAGCAAAATATCCCTACCAGAGACAGAGTGAAAACACAGTTGGAAACGACAGGCACATGAATCACCCTTGAAGTCCATCCACTCAAGTGTGATTCATAGATCTGCCTGACAGGAAGGTTACACCTCCAAGCCTTAGGTTCAACATGAGGTCAAGTTGGACAAACACATCCTAGCTAGACAATTCTATGCAGCCACACAGACCTTCATCCCATTGGCAAAGGAAGAAAACCCAATTTCCTAATGGTGAGCGGACACAGACATGGAGTTGAAACTCAAATCTGGCACATCCATCTTAACACAGTTTAACATGAATACGTACTTAGGTCCAAAAGAAGAAAACGGATCATGACAATAGCATGTCACACACAGTACTTTCTGCTGCCAAGTCCAGCGCAGCCAGAGTTTTCCTGGACTTGTCGATGATGAATACAGCCAGACACCCACCCCCAAGCCTCCATGTGACTGCAGGCTGCCGGGGAGGGAAGGCATGCCCTCCCAGAGCACAGAACTTCCCGGGAAGCTTCCACCAAGCCCTGGTAAAAGTCCCCAAACTCTTAGCAGGGTAAAGATGGAGCCACATTATGTCACCTGAGCCTCACAACAGACAAGAAAACTATCTCTGCTCTGCTGGAAGCCCCAGTGCGGAGCGCCCGAAGGCACCCATGACCAGAACAGCTGCTCCATACACAACCTTCCCTCAACAGCAGCAGCAGAGCTCCAAGTCAACTTGGATCAAGCCAAAAAAAGGAAGGAAGGAAGGAAGGAAGGAAGGAAGGAAGGAAGGAAGCAAGGAAGGAAGGAAG